>JAVTVY010014751.1:0-68259 GCA_036873755.1 Hanleya hanleyi | reverse complement strand
GGCAGATCCAACTGGTTTAGGTGGGAGAATTGGTCCTGTGATAGACTTGTTGAATTCATTGCTGACGGAACGCTGTTCTATTTCAATCATGTTGGTCTCAATGATAGGAATGAGTTTTTTCAACATATCCCAGCCTTTCGTGTTCAGCGTGTGTCCGTTCCGACCCGGTTTCAACTCGCTGGTTGGTGATTTTAGGTACCACTCTCTTATGTGGACGAACCATTCCCCTTCATATGCTGCAGTGCTAATGTATATATTATCTTGTAGCTTGAAAAGAGCTTCAACCGTCTCTTTAGCCTGAATCATTCTATCCACTCTAGGTAGGAATTGTTTGAATGAAAACCACCCATCTCTCGTCAGTCGTATGGCAACACCATAAGGTTTTATAATCTGCCCAGTATGTCGTATACGTTGAAATGTTACTTGAGGAGAATTTCCTTCATCCCTCACTTGAACGTAGAGATTACTCATTAGTCGATGCATATTGGCTTTTACAAGTGCGACAGTCGTAGAATAAAGTGAGAAGCACATGAAAAGTCTTTATATACGCATTGGTCATTTTATCAGTCGACCTTGAGGACACCTCGACCTACTAACCTAGTTCCACTATTTATGGGGACATAGTGGCCTACTTACTTACTTAAGGTAACCTAGTGACCTACATATGGTGACCTAGTGAACTACTTATGGTGACCAATTGCCCTACTTATTGTGACCTACTGACCTATTTATGAGATCATGTTGACCTATTTTTTAGTGACTTCATCGGCTTCCACGGCTTCCCTGTTTCAGAACTGTCCTTATATATTGACCTACTTTATTTATTTATTTCGTTTCTAACTATAGACCACGAGTATATTCATAGTTTGTTTGATTACCAGATGTGTAAGATGAGACGTCGAGTGGTGCGGAGCGTAATCGCCGTGTTCTATACGCAAAATTCCCGACTTAGCCGCAGGCTTTCATTAGTCACGCTCCATCGCTAACTATAGACACGGGCCGCTGAACAGATATGGAACACCGTAAACACGCTCTAGTCTCGGTTCGATGAACAGACGTTGACCTACAACACCGCACCTCCGGGTTATAGGTCTATATATAGACGATGAACACCGCACCTTCGGGCTATAAGTATGGCTCCATAAATAGACCATAACCTCGAACACCGCACCTCCGGGTTATAAGTCTATATATAGACGATGAACACCGCACCTTCGGGCTATAAGTATGGCTCCATAAATAGACCATAACCTCGTACACCGCAAAAAGCTATAGACACGGCCCCCTGAGCAGACATAAAACACCGCAAACACCTCAGGCTATTGTCACGGTCCGGTGAAAAAACGTTGACCTACAACCCCTTGGGCTATGGTCATGACACTATCAATAGACGTACACAGCACGACTTCGACCTATTTATGACGTCGTCGGCTTCCCGGCTTCCCTGGCCCAGAACTCTCCTATTACATTCTACTTCCAATATACTACTCCCAACCAGGGTACTACTGTGGTTTGACCAAGCCTGGATGAGCAAGCCTGGGATCTACAACTCAATTATGTCCGCCTACTTTGAAAAGCTTTTCTCAGTAATAAAGTTATAAAAAATTTTATATCTATGCCCATAACATTCTCAATGTTGTACCATACATGTGTACTCTCTTTAGGCCGAGAGGTGATCTCCATTGCTCAATATTTATAGATTCTCCAAAGGTGTCACGTGATACTATCCAGCCATCGAGAAGCTGGAATTAGGCACTATTTTTATGCGTGAAAATCTCATATATATGGCAAACTAGACAGTCTCCAGTTGTGCTCAATTTGTGCTCTGGTATATTTAATACATTTAAGACTGCTGTAGCAGAAAAATGGGCAACAATCACTGAAAATAATGAAGAGTATAACAACTTGACCAAGGACAGGAATGACATCTGTACAACATGGTGAACTTGTGACACGCTCGGGTTCAAGTTTCAACGATAAAAATACAACATATTCAGTCACAGAATCAGATTGTTCTCTAAGTGTGCTCCGATATTATTTTGATCATCATTTTTGGTTATATATACAAAATGGTTCAAACATGTGAATTAATCCAGATGTCCCACTGATTAGTTTCATATAACTAGAATGAAAGTAACTCCGAAAAGTGAAGTCATTGTGATATTATATATTTCGGTAAAGGTTATCTTGCTACCTGTATATTCCTGACGATGGTATAACCTTTACCGAAATATAGAATATCACAATGACTTCACTTTTCGGAGTTACTTTCATTCTAGTTTATGTGAATTGATGGTAGAGCACAATACCAGAACTCAGCTCATCGGCAAAATTGCTATGCCCATTGTGGCAAAATTGGCCCGCGGCAATGTTTCTAGCAGACGAAATCGCCCAATCCGCCATATAGTCCGTACTCTAAATAATTATTTTTAACTTCACCGCTTCTCACAGGGCGAAGAGTAGCATCAATTCATCTAACAACCAGAAAATGTTTCAACAAAAACAGTTGAACATCATAAAATAACTCGTTATAAAAATAACTCGCCCAGGGTCCATCACAATCTAAACACGTTACGGTATATGAGGCTTCGGGAGACGTGAGGCGTTAGCACAAAACATTCGCAACATTGCCACATAGTTTCGCTAGTTTACATCATGAAAATATCTGGTACATGAGTCATTTTGGACAAGGTAGGTCTCTTCATGGTATAATAATGTCACTGTTCACGTCCTAAATGTATTAAAACGTGAACGACATGTCTATCGTTATAGAGAAGGGGTCCAAATACCGACATGTAAACATATTATTTGGCTAAAATAGCCCACGGATAGTTGCGCCGATATTGCCCCCTGAGGACATTTCTCCTTGCAGACATTTCACCTTTCCGATATTTCTCCCCTGCCGAAATTTCCACCTTCGTATATATTCATGTACTAGAACTTCGCACAAATGTGTAAATGAAGTTAAAGTTGACTTTGGAGCATTGGTTTTCTTTTATTATTTTCTGTAATTTGGGATGATTAAACAATATTATACATAGTATAAGTTAATTACTATAACATAGTGATAAATACCTATTTATGATACATAACATACTCATGTTAATTAACTATTTAGTGATGGAACATGTTTAGGTTATTAACTATCACATAGTGGTAAAGTACATTCATACATACCGGTACCGGTAGTATATATTTCTTCTGTAATTTGGCATAATTAAACTATAGTATATGCTGTAAGTTAATAAATATCGCATACTGATAAAGATATATATTTGATGCATATACATAGTATAAGTTAATAACTATCATATAGTGATAAGTACAAATTTTTGATACATAACATACCCATGTTAATTAACTATTTAGTGATAGATTAATTACATAGTGATAAAGTACATTTATATAAATACATACTGGTAGTATATTTTTTTCTGTAATTCGGCATGATCAAACTATAGTATATAAGTATCATAAGTATCACATAGTGATAAATATATATATATACATTTGATGCATAACATACAGAAGTATTAATATTGGTGATAAAATTTGAAAAGCGATCTGAATATTATCATATTAGCAACAAAATATCATATATTATTTTCCAAATTGTACCCCCAAAAATTAGTTGATTTCCTGAAATTTGGCATGATTGTTCTGAACTAAGTAATTTATTTCAAATTATGACCTGTTTCATGACGGAGAACATTTTAAGAGCGTAAAACACGATTGCCATCATGTTTCGGTCTGATTCAACTTCACACAGTCTATGTCCATGGTCTGGACTTCTGATAGTTTTAATCGTGGAACTCTTCTGTGATGAAGTTACGAAGCAACAGGCTCGAAAAATGGCAACCGCGGAGTGGAATCCGCTGGGAGAAGTATATTACAAGTATGTTTTACATTGTCTCACAGATGCTATGGGGATTTTTAACATTGCTTGTTCATTATCTTGTTTCATACTTGGTTTCTATAGAGTTTACAATAGCCTTCAATTGGATAACTCAGTTGTCATTTCACGAATAAAATTTCTGCACGCCCACTTTGTGTTGCTGAGGGCAACAGGGTTCAAAATCTTACGGCACATCAGAGCACGCGGCACACCACAGCACGGCACGGCAGAGAACGTTCTATAAGGGGGGTAAATCTTGCGTGGCTAGGAGACCACTGGGCACTTCAGGGGACGTTTTATTAACGCACAGGGGCACATCAGGGAACACTCGGCACTTCAGACGGCGGCTTATGCACGGGTATTTTAATTTCGGGTAAATGGAAACCCTTTATATATTTGCATGTTTTATCTGCTGTCTGATGTTTGTAGTTATATATGTTTTATCATGTTTATATGTGTGTATGATTGCGTTTTAGCTCTGATGGGCACAACTTTTACGCAAATAAACGATTCTATTCTATTTGTGATTTCTCCAGTCATACAATCTTATAGTCTCCCTAAAAGTCTCATCTACCTCAAAATTGATTTTATGTGATCAAATCAAATGTATACGTTGCCACATATAATTGTATAACAACGATTATTTTGTGTAGCAAAATATACCAAAATAAGACCTATCCGTATATTGTCCTAGGCAAAATATATAATTCCAAGTGGGGAAAACGGCACACCACAGAACTAATATTTTAGGAAAAGGTCTGCAAAAAGAATGTGAAACTTACTTCACTTGTCCGTTTTTTATTTAATTGTGCAGGCGCTAACAGTCTCCGTCCGGGTCTAACTACGGGGAGTAGATAAATACTCAAATAAAGAAACAAATTGCTTATGGATAACGGAGAGTAGTCGTATATATTTATTAACACCACCTAAATAAAGGGACCCTGGCGAGGCTAGATGATCGACCGTGCGCCTTTATAATCCGATTCACAGGACGGGTAAGGTCTTGGATACGAATCACGTAATAGGTGACTGACCAGCTCTCCCTGAAGCAAGCTGTGCTGATCATGAGCTCTCGTAGGCTATTCATGCATTGACCCATATGCTATATATAGACCGTCCTCTGCCGTGCCGTGCTCTCAGGTGCCGGCACACCATAGGACGGTAGGATTTTGAGTACGTATCCACAGATCACCAGACATGCTAGATCAAATTTGTAGTCACGTAATCACTTCTACATGTATTAAGTCCAGATCGATCAATACTATAGCTCATTCATTTTGAATCACATCCTCATGCTCCTTTCTAAATTCTATTGATCTAAATCAGTTTAAAATGATAAATTTATTTCAGTTACAAAAATAAATGAGATATGGACCTCGCTGGAGGTGACTGGGGCCGACCTATAGCCCTCATACTCGTGAGGGCTATATATTATTTAGCTATGATGAATAAGGATGAAATATTGTAGTGAATATACTTTTCAAAATCTTGTCTCCACTCGGCAGGTTTACGCACATGCGGTTTTTCACTACAGCCAGCAACGCCACCATCTCGGGACGCTTTAATTATATACTTCCGCTAAACTGCTAAAATTATTCTAACAACATTTTTTGTGCGAATTCCTTGAACTGTTGTCGGAGCTCAGACAAAATACTCTGGCATTGCTGGCTCTCGTAAAAACGATTCTGTGTGAACCTACCCTTCAGTATCGCGCCTGACATGAATATGCGGTAACATGTAGTACTTCATGTTTCTGGGATTACGATGTGGCTTATCTGATAGTATCCCCGGCTTCAACAACAACGACAACAGTGACAGACAATGCTTGGAGATAGGCAGATGGAGAGGAACATAAATGGTATGAACAATGTTTAACTGATTTACCTATGTCAGGGATATTGTTATCATCTGTTTCTTCTATATTTTCTAAACAAATAGCAGAAGTAACAAGCAAAAATACAAGAAATGTAAGTTTGAACTTTGAAGCCGAGAAATAACTGGGCGCAGACATTTTGAAAGATGTATTCAAAGAACCACACATTCGTATTTGAAGACTATGTTTCATTGTAAGCAGAATAGTTATTGTCAAATTATAAAACATATCTTCAATATATTATTAATTCTCAGACAAGGAATAAGCTATAGCAGCAGTAACCGTGCTCAAATATGGATAAATGTTGATACGAATCAGAGTCTAATAATTATGCATCTTCAAAAATGAGCACGTTGCGGTTTCGTCTGCTAGGAAAAACTTGTTTCAAATACTTTTGCACTGCCGTAAGAAGTACAGCGTCTGGGCAAAATCTGCCTCGAACAGGAAAATTATATAGTTTGTTCCTAGCTGTACCACTATTGACCTCAGCTGAAAACAAGGAGAAGTTGAAGGTAGAATCAAAGAAATACGGTAGAGAAGCCACATGACAATGCAATTTCACTGCACCTTCAGTGTGGCCAGTCCCGTACATGCCGCAGTAGCCAAGTTTTCCTTCTCAGCCATGCCTCCTCTTATTGAATTTACATGTACAGTCCTGGACCACAAGGCTTCATGGCCCATACGGCTCTATCCGGCAAGAAAACAACCCCTCCACACACTCTGACCACTACTTACATATTTAGTTCAACAAGCTGAACCCTGCTGACATTTAATTTTGTGTAGCTCCGGTGTAGCCTTGTTCTATACTACGTGAGAACAACTTCTCTACACCGGAGCTAAATTTTGTGATATTGACAATGCAGGCATTGTCAATATCACAAAATTAAATGTCAGCAGGGTTCAGCTTGTTGAACTACTTACATATTGTGTGTCCCAACAAATCTATTGAGAACGTTTTGCCCGATTTTTCTAGAAATATATATTGTTGTGTTCTGAAACTTATGTCACTAGTACAATGCAAATATTGTAGTATTCATTCCAAATATTACCCAACAGCATCCAGTAGAACTGTCTGTTTGAAACATTTTCTGTTTTGGGTAGTCATTCTCTGGGTTAAATTTTGACGTCGCCAAGGCGGAGGGGTAGTGGCCCATATGTGCAAAGGAGTGGGAGGTTGTCATTTTCTATTGTGGCATCAGAGTCAACGCTATGACGTTGCCACTGTGGCCAGTATTGATACATTGTCTTTGTAACATCAGATTGTGACAGTCTTCAAACCTCAACTGTCGATTGAATTTCTCATTACTATTCATACGGGTCACGTGATCGGCATACATCGCAGCGTACCAATAACGTGACCTGTACGAAGAAGGAGGCAGTACTGGTAAAAATTCAACCAGCTGTTGATGTTTGAAGATTGATTGTAGAAACATAAGCTCATCCTGATGATCAATTTATCAAACTAGGTAAAAGTAGTGGTCAGCGAGTGGGGAGGGGTTGTTTTATTGCTGGATAGAGCCATACAACCCATGGAGCCTTGTGGTGCCAGACTGTACATGTGAAGTCAATAAGAGGAAGCATGACTGAGTAGGAATGAATGAAGCCATGTGAACTTGGCTAGGCCCGTAGCCAAGGGGATCTTCAGGTTTTAGGAAAACATATAATTTTTTTCTCGTACAAATGTCCTTTTCAGACTGCAAAGGCCACAGCGACCCAACCCCTAGTATTTGCCCGTTTTCTCATACAGCAAACCCACTGGTGTGCTTGAAGTAAAAACCAACCACCGCTTCAGAAATCCTGGGTGAGAAAAAACCCCTTTCAGCACATTAACTGTTAACAGGCTCTCTAATAAAGTAAACATAGGAAACGACCTCCTCTCAAGAAATAAAAAATGGTATTACAAAGCTAACAAGACCCTTTCTGAGTTTTTGCATGAACCAATTTGAGCATATCTTCAGCTTAATACAAAATGGAGTTACCAATCCCTCCAATACTATATCCCACTTCAGGGTATATGTAATAACTCATATTTTTGAGTTGTTTTCTGTGTTGAGCTTGAGACCAGCCTCTTGTTCCCACTTGACATGCCTGACTGGCTGATAGAGACTGTTCAGGAGTTAGATGCTGAGTACACAGTGTGTAACACACTTGAACTGTGTTGTACTGTTAACATTCCTATTCAGGCATGCTGAGGAACCATATCACATAATTCACATTAGTATATCACATATTAATTTTACATGTTCAACATGTGATGGTGTAGATCCATATTTGATATGTGTGTGTCCATATTCGACTTACGTTGAGTATTTCTCCTTTGTTGAGTTTCTGTATTAGGTCTGTGTATGTCTGATCTGACATTTGTTGAGTGTCCATATTGTGTGTTGTATGTCTCAATCTGTATAAGGCATTGTGTATCCACATTTGATCTCTGTTGTGTTCATATACGACATGTGTTGTGTGTCTGTACTGGGTCTGTGGTGTGTGTCAATATTTGACATGTATTGTGCATCCATATTCTGTCTTCAAAAATGTTGTGTCTATTTAGCCTGTCATATTGTGTATTGTTTTTACATGGGTTGTGTATCCATATATTATCTTAAATTTATCAATACATGTTAGTAAGATTGCTTTCTATTTCAGTCTCCAGATCCTGCAGTCTTGTCTCATAGCCATCTGATCAGGAATGCCTGTGGTTCATCACTTGATGCTGTATCATCACTCTTCTTCCAGACAGTTTCGGCTCTCATGGATGCAGAGCAAGAATATGCTAAGGTACTTTGTGCACGTACAGTACTGAATGTAAAGAATAAAATTTATCCTGACTGGGTATCATTAACAAGTCAGGTAGCTGGTATGAATCGGTGTTTTTGCCAGATGGGTGTGCCAATTTGTTCATCCTAAATCCACCAGATTCAACATGGCAGAGATAGAAAGTGCATTCCCTGCTTGATATAAAGTAGCAATTTGAACACCTGGCCCCCTCATTACCTTGTATGAAGCAGTAGCACCTGAAACTTCAATAGCTGATTACTGTACCAGTTACCGATCATAATACTATCAAGTATAGAAGCAAACCAGATCATATTTAGAGTGAGTTTTGGGTCTGTTTAAGATTGTACATCAGAGAAGTACATTATCTTATGTAAATTTAATGTACTTGTAAATGATATTGTAAGTGAAAGAAATACTTAATCTCGCTCATTGATGTTAGTCAGGACCTCGTTGTGGAGTTGGATCATCAAATATACCTCACGCTTGTGTCGCAGGTGTCATAGATCAAAGACCCCGGGACGACAATCACGATCCGGGTGTTTAATTTGGCTCCACTAGTTTCGCATCTTAGATGTTCATTAGCCATCCAATCAAACGATGCCATTCACAAGTGGTCGTATCAGCCCGGATCACACACTATAAATCGTGAACACTTTTTCAATCCAGATCAATCAATCACTGCCTCTGATGAAGGAATGACAGTTCTGAAACCAGTCAGGCTGCTAATTGTGGTTACTCTGATAGAAACCCCAATCTGTGATTTCTTCACATGTCTTACTTGTAAATTATATCTTTAACCATATACTTCATTTGCTATTTTAGGCTATACATACGTTAATTAGCCTTCTGGATTATAACCTGAAAGTGTTAACTTATGAAACAGAACAGAACAAGGTATGGGAACTGATTATTGAGCAGAGAACCGTTGTGACAGAGGCAAGGAAAATAAAGCAGGTAAATTATTTCTAGACTAGGGTAAATTCCCACGATATGTATCTTTATTGATAACACAATATGTTTCTCTGCGTAGTAGTATGACTATTGCACATAACACAAACGTGGAGCATTAATCTGCATTGACTTTCTCATCTATTAATTGTTTTCACTGATATATTGAAATGTACTGACTTCATTATGTATAGAAGTACAAGTATCATGAATGTCATGCAATTGACAGAATGGCATTTAACTTGTTTTGATGCGGACAAAGTTATATTGTGATCAACTCAGGTATAAAATTAAATGTTGTTCCTTTCTTCAATGCCCTGGATCATTTCACTGGGAGTATATCAGAGTGTTATATTCATTTCTTGTGTTGTTTTCACTAAAAAAGGAACTGGAAATGCTACACAAAACAGTGGAGGATCTTATGAATGGGGTGGCTCAGGCAGCTTTTCTAGCAGGTGAGAACACTTCACATGAATTATTGGAGTGAGATGCTCATTGACTAGTCTTATTGTTCAAACATCTACATTTTGATGAGAGTGTGTTCGTTTGATTGGGTAATGTTCAGTTGGCCAGCCTTAAAATTCATACAATTCAGTTATCATTCTGCCTCCCTGCCAAACAAAATAAGTATACTCCATTATTGTACGGTACTAATTGAATTTGAGAACCACAGTTATGAAGGAGTCAGTTTCTACTTGTCAGTGAAAATATTTGTTTTGTCATTTAGAAAGTGATTGTGTAACTGTATTTTCGTTATTTTGGGATTACACTATATTAGTATAGCACAGATTCTATCACCGAAAATTGGCCGAGTCTCATGCAGGATTCGAACCAGGGACCCCCAGAGTAAAGTACCTAATCACCCCTTTGGGGGTCACTGGTTTGAACCCCACACAGGGCGACCAATTTTCAGTGCTAGAATCTGTACTATACTTAGATAGTGTAATCCCGAATAACAAAAATACTGTTACTTATCAGGGGTATGATGATAATCCCGAATAACAAAAATACTGTTACTTATCAGGGGTATGATGATAATCCCGAATAACAAAAATACTGTTACTTATCAGGGGTATGATGATAATCTCGAATAACAAAAATACTGTTACTTATCAGGGGTATGATGATAATCCCGAATAACAAAAATACTGTTACTTATCAGGGGTATGATGATAATCCCGAATAACAAAAATACTGTTACTTATCAGGGGGTATGATGATAATCCCGAATAACAAAAATACTGTTACTTATCAGAGGTATGATGATAATCCCGAATAACAAAAATACTGTTACTTACCAGGGGTATGATGATAATCCCGAATAACAAAAATACTGTTACTTACCAGGGGTATGATGATAATCCCGAATAACAAAAATACTGTTACTTACCAGGGGTATGATGATAATCCCGAATAACAAAAATACTGTTACTTATCAGGGGTATGATGATAATCCCGAATAACAAAAATACTGTTACTTATCAGGGGTATGATGATAATCTCGAATAACAAAAATACTGTTACTTATCAGGGGTATGATGATAATCCCGAATAACAAAAATACTGTTACTTATCAGGGGTATGATGATAATCCCGAATAACAAAAATACTGTTACTTATCAGGGGTATGATGATAATCCCGAATAACAAAAATACTGTTACTTATCAGGGGTATGATGATAATCCCGAATAACAAAAATACTGTTACTTATCAGGGGTATGATGATAATCCCGAATAACAAAAATACTGTTACTTATCAGGGGTATGATGATAATCCCGAATAACAAAAATACTGTTACTTATCAGGGGTATGATGATAATCCCGAATAACAAAAATACTGTTACTTACCAGGGGTATGATGATAATCCCGAATAACAAAAATACTGTTACTTACCAGGGGTATGATGATAATCCCGAATAACAGAAATACTGTTACTTACCAGGGGTATGATGATAATCCCGAATAACAGAAATACTGTTACTTACCAGGGGTATGATGATAATCCCGAATAACAGAAATACTGTTACTTACCAGGGGTATGATGATAATCCCGAATAACAGAAATACTGTTACTTACCAGGGGTATGATGATAATCCCGAATAACAGAAATACTGTTACTTACCAGGGGTATGATGATAATCCCGAATAACAGAAATACTGTTACTTATCAGGGGTATGATGATAATCCCGAATAACAGAAATACTGTTACTTACCAGGGGTATGATGATAATCCCGAATAACAGAAATACTGTTACTTACCAGGGGTATGATGATAATCCCGAATAACAAAAATACTGTTACTTATCAGGGGTATGATGATAATCCCGAATAACAAAAATACTGTTACTTATCAGGGGTATGATGATAATCCCGAATAACAAAAATACTGTTACTTATCAGGGGTATGATGATAATCCCGAATAACAAAAATACTGTTACTTATCAGGGGTATGATGATAATCCCGAATAACAAAAATACTGTTACTTATCAGGGGTATGATGATAATCCCGAATAACAAAAATACTGTTACTTACCAGGGGTATGATGATAATCCCGAATAACAAAAATACTGTTACTTACCAGGGGTATGATGATAATCCCGAATAACAGAAATACTGTTACTTACCAGGGGTATGATGATAATCCCGAATAACAGAAATACTGTTACTTACCAGGGGTATGATGATAATCCCGAATAACAGAAATACTGTTACTTACCAGGGGTATGATGATAATCCCGAATAACAGAAATACTGTTACTTATCAGGGGTATGATGATAATCCCGAATAACAGAAATACTGTTACTTACCAGGGGTATGATGATAATCCCGAATAACAGAAATACTGTTACTTACCAGGGGTATGATGATAATCCCGAATAACAAAAATACTGTTACTTATCAGGGGTATGATGATAATCCCGAATAACAAAAATACTGTTACTTATCAGGGGTATGATGATAATCCCGAATAACAAAAATACTGTTACTTATCAGGGTATGATGATAATCCCGAATAACAGAAATACTGTTACTTATCAGGGTATGATGATAATCGAATAACAGAAATGCTGTTACTTATCAGGGTATGATGATAATCAATAACAGAAATACTGTGTTACTTATCTTGGGGGTATGATGATAATCCCGAATAACAAGAAATCTGTTACTGATCAGGGGTATGATGATAATCCCGAATAACAGAAATACTGTTACTGATCAGGGGTATGATGATAATCCCGAATAACAGAAATACTGTTGCACGATCCAGGGTATGATGATAATCCCGAATAACAAGAAATACTGTTACTGATCAAGGTATGATGATAATCGAATAACAGAAATACTGTTACTGATCAGGGGTATGATGATAATCCCGAATAACAGAAATACTGTTACTGATCAGGGGTATGATGATAATCCCGAATAACAGAAATACTGTTACTGATCAGGGGTATGATGATAATCCCGAATAACAGAAATACTGTTACTGATCAGGGGTATGATGATAATCCCGAATAACAGAAATACTGTTACTTATCAGGGGTATGATGATAATCCCGAATAACAGAAATACTGTTACTTATCAGGGGTATGATGATAATCCCGAATAACAGAAATACTGTTACTTATCAGGGGTATGATGATAATCCCGAATAACAGAAATACTGTTACTTATCAGAGGTATGATGATAATCCCGAATAACAAAAATACTGTTACTTATCAGGGCCGGGTATGATGAGAACGTCATGTCCTTATTTCCCGATTGTTTGTGCACAGACAATGATCCATGCTGCTAGAATTGTACAAAGGATATTGGAATACCATGTTTAATGTTGGTTATGTTATTAGGGGCTGATTTGGCCAGTATCAGTGCTAGTGAACGTGTTCTATCAGCTCAAAGTCATGTGGAGAGATGTAGACAGGAGTCGGAGGAAGCTGAGAGACAGCTGACTGAAATGGACATCAAAGTCATCAATGTTACAGCCCAGCACGAGGAAGAACAAAAGAAAGAAAAGAAAGAAATGCCTGTTGGAGATCCAGTTGACTTGGATTCCAAAGAAAATATCTCTGATGAACCACATACCTCTGATGAAACACACTGAATTTTGATTCAGATTATATGCCTGGCAAAGTCTGATTTATGATATATTCACAGTTAGCTGGAAGTGATAAGTCACTTAATGGTTTGATGTAGGGTATTTATCTAAGAAGGAACTGAATATAAATTCCATGGAAAGCATCTATGATGTTTACATTCTGTAGCTCTGCTATGCTGCAGATCACAGTTTTTGATAAGTTTCTTAGCATGTATTTACTCAGATAAGAACAACAAAGATGAATGCTTAGTTGTTTCCCTTACATAAGAATAGTATATGTATGTTGTATTTGATAAATCTGACTTGTTTATTATGGAATCTATGTACATGTATATTTCTATGAAGATGACTTACTGCCATATTAAAAATATTCCAAGATTTCATATATTAGATAATAAAAAAAGTTTTCAAAGTTACTATTTTTTATTGTGTAAGTGTTTACCTTCCACCAACTATTTGTTTAGAATAAGCTGCTCTCTTTCATAATCTCTTATTTTGTAATAGTTTGATGATGGTATCGGTGAAGAAGGTACACTTTGAGTTGGGACTTCATATGAGCCGTTGTACATTTATTACAAAAACCCATATAATCATGTTCAAAATATCTCCATTCTGGATAAGGATATCAGGGGTTGTATTCAACATACATATCAGACGACTGCTCTAATAAATGCTGGGATATGGAGGAATATATAGATAGAGAGAGCGATGCTGGTTTGCACAATGTTATGCGTGAAGCACATTCTAGACACGGAGTTGATTCAGAGTTGTCCCCCCTTATTGTGACAGATGAAGGTTGATGCCGTGAACACCTCGCAAGAAGGTTTATTATATTTAGTCAAGTTCTTCAAGTTAAGTCGACCTGCAGTCATGATACAAACACAGGAAATCTCGTATAAAAACATTGTGTTAACCTATGAAGACCGACAATAACCAGAACTGGCCATTCTCCGCAGCTACTTATTCCTTCTAATTATTCAGACGGCAAAAGTTAACTTCAGGCATCTGCAGAGAGAAATTCTCCTAAAATTATGTAAATTTCACTAGCTGTCTTTTCAGTTCATGGGATAATAACATATCCATGCCACAGCATAATTTAGCCTAAGTTGACATCATTTTTTTTCTGCTTCTTAGTAAAAAAAATGCTGTTCGAAAAATTAGAAGAAATAGGTAGGGTATTTCGTATACCGAGCTTCCTGTGACAATTCAGCCACAAGACGGATACAACTTCTCTGGTTCAGTCTTCATATATATGCTCACAGACAGAAATCGATGCTTTCCTCTCAAAATGCGCTCTTCTCTCGAATACACTATTCACAGCCCTGTTATTCGAGAATCATGCTAGAGTACGGTGCTCATTGATTTGAAATTACTTCTTGTACCGGAAAAGATAATGTACTTGATGCATCACCCGTTCATACGTAGATATACCTTAATTTATTGAAATGCAATAGTCCCTTAGCTCGGTAAGATAGACTTGATGTCCATCGAACATTCTCTTTGATAGGTGATGTTTTATTTTTTGGGTGAAATCCTCGCCTTCATGTACAACACCCTTTTCATATACTGATGAAGATTTCGAAATGTTGTATCATGTTTCATGCATTATTAATATAAATCCCACTATACGCGTTTATGCATTCGCAGATTGAGGCTCTGAGAACATATGGAGTCCTAGACTTTTTAGGAATTCCATCTTTCATCGTGTACAACTCTGTGAGTTATTTAGAAAAGTTTTACTGTGTAATAATCAGAGTATAGATTGATGGCTACGTGATACGAATGATCTTAGCGTTATTGAACATAGACAGCCGCATGCCTTAATTTTCGTACAGATATGTCTTCATTGAACGACGTTCATAAAGTGAGGATGTTGAATATTGTGTAAGCTCGCAACATACACAAAATTTACTCAACGAGTTTCATAACTTTCATATGCGATGACCATGCACTCGTATGATATCCTCTATTTAATAAAGTATCTGTTACGGACTGGACTGGTGTTTCCCGTTGACAAAGATATGTATTACGTTGACATCTTTCAAGGCTAATTGGTAACACGAATGTCTTTCGTGCTAGGCTGGTCTACATTGGCCACATGTATATAATTCATTCTATGTCTAGACAACCCCTCCAAATTCGTCATTTATCAGCCACAGCTGAATTCCATGCAGTTGGTCCTGTGCTTTAGCATGTTAGACTTCAATAACGGGTGTGGTGATATTTGTACCAAATACAATGAATTACAGCGCCCTGTAGAATGAGTAGTTAAAACAAATCCATGGTGACGTTTAATCTTCAGCTGGGGATACAAAATTGGCGGCTGGGGCATATTTTATTTATCAAATCAACATCTGAAAACATCTAGCTTTATTTCCTTGATTAGTTCATACGATTCGCCCATAAAACACATGCGAATATACTCAAAAGAAAAAGTAAATTTTATTTTCCATCAGCATAAAATGGCGATCATGGGAAAGAATATCTCCGTTTTATATTTATTGAAGGCCCCATACCATGCATCCCGTTCGTACCTAACTTGTGTAAACTTGAACATGGAAAACTTGCATGTATATAGTGTTTCACGATCCAGACCTTAACAGTCTAGAGTAAAATGGATGAGTCTATTACAAAATAGGAAAATCAGGTTCGAAAAACTGACACACATGTTTGATACATGTTAAATAATTAGAAGTTTTCTGATTGAAACCCCACAAACACATACATCCATGCCTTAAGCGACATAGGATACTTCTTGAGAAGGGAAATCTCATTTGTATTTCACTTTTAAAATATTGTTTCTTGTATTTCCCTCCCCAAAACTTTAATATAGAATGCTCCTTAATGCTCGACAAATATAGGCCAAATCCAGTTTGTGAAAAGACTATGAAAAGACTGGAAATACTTACCCTATATACCTTTGCTAAATCTGCACCAACCCACCTTATCCCTTTATTCTGAGGAGGTTCACTATAGTTGATCAAATTTTAACATATTATTCTCTACATTTCTGGTATCTTCGTCAGATTAAACATCAAGGAACTTGGAGAGAAAGTTTTATTTTCAAAGGTAAGTAAGCATATTTTGTGTACAATTATGGATTTAACCTTGTTTTTTCAGTCTTAAAGTGTATGCCAGTTTCAGCCAAACTATGAACTTGTCCGAGGATATAGGATTTGAAAAAAAGGGTACGATCGAGTTTCAATTATGTCCAAGACAAAGTGTAATTGAGAAATGGGAATCTGCCTGTCACAGCCAGAAAAAAAGGTGATGAGAGCATCACCGAAAAACCTGTGACGATTTAATTGGTGATGAGGGCTGTTCCTTACATAGTGACTCGAAATCTGCACTCGCTGCTCCTCGCCAAGTTTTGGTGATGACCTGGCTCATCGCTAATGGCTAATAAATGGTGATTTTTTGGGGGTGGGAATACGTTCTTGATACAGAAAAATAGCTGATTCATTTTCGTCAAAATGTGACATGCTAAATTCTTCGGCAACAAAACATGTACAAACTTGCATGTCACTAAAAAAGTATAACTCCTGCCCTTGTACTACCGAGGAAGTCCTTCAACCAATGATATTACCAAAACTTTAGTGGTTTCAAGATGTCTGGGTTTTTTTCTGTAAATTAGGTCCTATTTCCACATGACACATTTGAAACTGGGAACCGTGAAAGAAGTTCAGATGCATGTATTCAGTATGATTTCTTGATGTGCAAAACTTAATACGTTTTTTAGGAAATGTACTACAAGACTCAGAAGAAACGATTTATCTCATTTGACTCTATTGGTGATATTTCACTGGTGTATTGTAATGAATAATCTATTTGATTTTACTTGGCAATGTGTGTGTTGTAAGCAGGTTTGAGAAAAATCCCTAGTTTCCTTTTTGATGATTTTGACCGGGCATCAGCACTTATTAACTCTCAAGGAACTCCTTCCGTATAGATGGTACAGTGATGCATGGTCTGGGTTCAAGACCATAGACCTTGGGCTTCTGTTTCTGGTGAAACACCTTCGAAATATCTTCATTTTTGTTTTCTTATACCGAAGCAATGTTTCAGCGCTATTTCAAGGGACAAAGCCTTTTATAACCTCACATTGGAGAAAGATTCATGATTGGTGAACCTTGACTTGGTTTAGAGGGATACCTTTACTGAAAATTTTAGCGACAAAAGCGCGTTAAAGTGATCGTAAACCCTCAAGTAAAGTTTCCATCAAATGAAAGACCAATGCGAACTGTGTCGGAAAATATTTATTGTATTTTTTTACGATTTCATTACACAGAGTAAACTGCAAATAAAGCATGCTATTCTATGGTGGTCTGTTGCAATCATATTTAGGTCCAGTGACGTCACACTGCATCATTTGCGTACACTTCACCATCCATAAGATGGCTTGCGAATCGGGTGTCGCCATTATTGCGGAGCAATATCCGATACATTACCGTATACTGTTCGGTCTTCATCCGGCGGAGAACATACTTGAGAAATCTGAAAAATTACAGGTTTTTCATGCCACTTCTGAATCATATATTGTCTGAGCTTACAAAAGATACACATATGAATAACTTCCCTATCATCCAAGAGGTGTTGTAGATCTGTAATTTTGAACAAGTAGGACAGCACATGACTCGAAAATGGCGGGTTACTTTGGGGTTCAAACTCCGAACAGCGGATGCCAGCTGAACGACTATCGTCTGGCTACAAGCACTGCCCGCAATTGGAAATATCGTTAACACGCTCTCAGCGTTGAGATTACTCCGCAATGTATACCTTTCTTCTTTCCGCTAAAAGCCTTTGTTTCATCAACCAAATATATCCCAAAAGTATTTAATAAATAGCTTACGCCGAAAAAGAGGTTAGATTCTTGATTTTCTCGCCGTTCTCAACGAATCTATTTGCGTAGGGAGCTGCATATGTGCGTGATTAGCCCCATCGTAACAATCCCTGGTCTTCGGATCTGTGCTAGAGCATTCAACTGCGGGTAGTGCTTGTAGCCAGACGATAGTCGTTCAGCTGACATGCGCTGTTCGAAGTTTGGTTGGGGTTACGTTGGTAAAATTTAGCTGATTGGCTGGCGACATCACGAGGTGTTGATTTCGAGGAATTCCCTCTTATAGTTGCCGAAAGTAGGCTGAAAATGGATACGCAGGATCCCAGCGTCAGTCTTACCGCGTATAGATGGCCCAGATGGTACAGGTTGGCGTCTGCATGTCTACGGCACAAACGCACTTGCTTTTTTCACCCATAATGCACTTAGCGCCACGTGATATAACGTGATTGCATCAGAACGAGGCGCGCGTTGACCAAAAAACAAAATACTTTTGGTCTAAATGTCACTTCGCTGTCACATCGACATATTCAATAACATTCAATACAAAGTCAGACTTCTAGCACCTGCTAAGTTTCTCAAAATTTTGCACTTTTCGGTTTGTGCTAAAATTGTAGGCCTACATGCTGAATTTGTCCCAATGCCATATGTTCTGTTCATTTGCGTACACTTCGCCATCTCTGGCGGGGTATATGTAAAACCATGCGCATATCGGACTCGTACTTTGAATGGTAAAAACGTGTGTGGGATGTGTAGGAGGGGTGGTTTGATCTAGGGAATATAGACGTATGAGATGTGCTCTTGAAGCTCGCCTGCAGTCCTACACGGCGGACGTGATCTCCGTGACTGTAAAGTCATCAGTAGTAGAAAAAGCGCAGTCACTCGGACACGCATACGGGTGTAGAAAATGGTCATAATGAGTCATATGTGGTATCTATTGAGACCCTCTTGGAGTATTGATTTATCCGATCGAGTCATGGTGCGCATGCGCAGTTTGGAGTAGAATAGAAAGGGCAGTCTGTAGTGGGAGTTTTGGGGTAGTTGCCAATTGTTGTTGTGGAGAGAAGTATCTGATGTCGGGATATGATATAGAGTACAATAGGAGGGGTCTCAGGGTCATTGGTTGAGGTTAAATCGTGCGCATGCTCCTCGGATAGAAGTAGAGAAAGGCTATGTTCGGGTGCACATGGGAGATTTTGGGCGAGAGATGGGACATAATGGGCCATCCTTGGCCCAAATGTGTCCTGCCTGGTGTCGTATCGAAAGTTTGGGGTGGTGACATCGATCTGTGATGGCATGTGCATTTGCAGTTGGGGAGTATTATAGAAATGATATTTGATATATGTTTCGACCGGTGTGGGAAAAGGGATCACTTCTATGGATGCATCTGGCCAGTGCTGTACACTCAACGTACCGGAATTGACGTCAACATTAGTATATAAACCATAAATCTTAACGCAGTGACGCCATAACGCTGGGGAGTAAGATTCCCTGCACTCAAATACACACTTCTATACCTAGCTCCTTACGTCTTACGGCGTTATTCCATAACGCAATCAGCTGAGAGGAAAAGAGATCAATACCGACAGCGATTATGTGTTATTCATTTTATTATCACATCATACTCCAGCTGGGGTTAGCCGGTTTACGTGTGTTTACAATTCAAATATCCGAGCTCTTGTCCGTATATCAGACGAATCGTCAGCTGTTGTCGATCAGAAGCCAGCATTCGAGAAACTGCCCTTGTTAAACTCTTCTTTGTCTATGTTCAGCGCCTGTTTGCTCGTGTCCACACCTAAGTGTCTTCGGCCAGTCCACAATACTAACGGCAACTTGTAAAAGCTGTTTTCGCATTTTGACCACATTGTGAGAGAGCCTCTTCGAGTGGTATCCCTCTCCAAGTGTTGCTTGGTTTACATGATGGTTCGGTGTCTAGGACCGGTCTTCATTTCGAGCGGCAGCAGGCTATACTGTCCATAGATCGCCATGACTTTTTCTGACGTGGTGGAGCACGGTGTTGCCCGGTATCTTCGATCACCGCAGCTTGGGTATTAATAGGCAGTGTTACAATACGATCCTATCCCAGTTACAATACGATCCCATCCCAAAACGTGGGTTCTTTCTCACTCAGGCTTCCCTGGGATGAAGCCGAACTATCAACGACCTAGCTTTCAGCCTGACTGTCATTGGGTGGCCTCTCCATATCAGTGAGTGAACTCCTATTGTCAGTCGTCACTGCCTCAGTATTTGGATTAGCGGGCTGATTGGCTTCTGATGCCGCGGTGTCTCCATACCCATGTAACTATATTCTTCTGGTGTCGCAACATATCCTAGTGTTAATGTATAACTCATGTTGACAGTTAGACATCTTTCGGCTAAGGTTGCTTTATGAACGTAACACATTAACGCCCGTCAAAACCTACCTAACACTTCATCGCCCTGGTGACACGGCTCAGAAGCTCGTGTAGCCCAACGGAATTGACAATACCTCATCAAAACACGGTGACGCCCGTCTTTGCGCCTAAAATGCTTGTCTCAATGCCTTAAAGTCCATCTCATCACCTTAACACCCTATCTTAAGTCCGTAACACCACAACGTATTGTCAAATCCAGTCACACACACATGCTTTGACCATTAGCTCTTGACCCTTGATGGAATAGACGTCATCGCCGGAAATAACTTCAAAACACGGATGCGAACCTGTTGGTGCCGCCGACAGTCTCGAAACCAGAGCTATCCGGTCCTGTCCTCCCTACTATGCTCTGTGACCGGGCTCAGCCATACGATCGGCCATTGGCTAGCACACGAAATCCTAGAATTCAGAACTAGGGCGTCTGTGTGGAGATCATGCCGATGTCCCAAGGTCATGAGTGTTACGAGCGCGTCTGCGAGATGGCGTACTCTTTGCATTCTTACGTAATATTTTCTATTCTGAGGTCATGATTTTATGACGCTGGCGATGCAAATGACTCATGACTGACGTTTCATAAGGAATAGGATATGTCCCAATGGAAGTGGAAGAAGACACGTGAAAGAATTTTTCATTGTATTCTGGGACACACTTTCCGCGACCGTGGTCCTAGGGGTTCGTTGAAGCGGCCATTTTCCAGAGGAAAGCGACCCTGGTGGCGAGGTTGATGCCGCCGATACCTATAGCTGGCAAATTACGTCATCAACGGAAGTGACGTTATTATCACTGAAGGAAACGTCATAGCACGTATGTGCGCTCGCCTGTCGATGCCGTCTGAACTCTATAGCTTGTAGGATATATGGTACAGGAGGCTCCACCAGTGTACAGGTGGCAAATCTAGCCGAAAGACGTTCACAGTCGACGTCTAACCACCAATATGGGTTATTCAATTCAGTTCTGTTTTGGCACCATCACAATTCAAATTATACTAGTACACGCCCTTGAGTGCGAAAGCACATTCACCAGACGCTACGACATCAGGCGATACCAGAAGAATATACAAGGGTATGCAGAGGCCGAGGTGCCAGATGCCGATGAATCCGCTGATGCAGTTACTGGTGCAGAGACCATGACACTGATATGGAGAGCCCACTCAGTGACAGTCAGGTAGTCAAGTACCAAGACTCTGATCTGTTATCAGAGTCATGGCGCGTGATTTTCCATGTCACAACGAGGTAGATAAACAACGTCGGAAACAGACTAGAAAAATTGCATTCACTCGCCCCAACCCCCACTATCGTAACATATGGTCGTAACGGGTTAGAATGCCACAAATACTCTTAGTCACAAACACTTACTTGCACTTCAACTGCGAAAGACAACAAAATGAAGTGAGAGCCGAGAAGGCGACTGCCATATCGATCTTCTTCTCCATTGAAACGTGCTGATAACATATGAGTCTTTTTTAAAAGCGATCCGTTCAATTTTGCCCGTGAGACTAAATATAGAATTTCGAGCAGGCCAAGACGTGTACAGTATTCGACGCTCGCAAACCACGAGACAGTGCCACACACTGTTCAAGCCCACTTGATCCCACGGGCAAAATTTGACGGGATCGCTTCTACAGAAGTCTCGTATGTTGTCAGCACGTTTGAGTGAAGAAGAAGATCGACATGGCAGTCGCCTTCTCGGTTCTCACTTCATTTTGTTGTCTGTCGCAGTTGAAGTGCAAGTAAGTGTTTGTGACTAAGAATATTGGTGGCATTCTAACCCGTTACGACCATATGTTACTATAGTGGGGTCTGGGGCGAGTGTATTCTCGGTTGCTCTTGTCCAATCAGAAGCCGCCCCTTGAGAAACTACAGAGCTCGGATCTGTGGGATGGATCGGTTAAGAGCTCGGAGTTCTTGGATGTCGGAACTTTTGGGAGTCGGAGCTCGGAGCTCTTGGAGCTCGGAGCTCAGAAGTGACGTCATCGCACGCAGGTTTCATTTTTTCACCAAATGTTAGACGAAATAGTGAATATTTGAATGAAGAAAAAAATGACCAATTTTGACCCTCTAACGGGATAGCTATCCTTAACGCCTCAACGCTTAACGCTCTATCTTAACGTTAATGCCCTAGCATAGACACCAAGGCACAAGAAGCCGATGCAGATGCTGAGAATATGCCAGCTGATTCTGAGAGTCCGTCGACTGATACCGAAACAGAGACTGCTGAGAGTAGAGAGCTTGATCTCAGATAGTTAGACTACGTCCCAGGAAAGCCTGAGCGAAGAAGAACCTACCTTTTTGGGATCGTATCTTGACAGCAGCTATTGTTAGTCACGTTGCAGCGATCGGGGACGCCGGACAGGACAACTTACGACAGGCGTACATCCAAATGCGCCCCATCATCAGGAAAACAGCCATGGCGATCTGTGAGCAGTATACCCTGCTACCGCTTGAAATGAAAAGTGACTCCATGTACAGGACCATCATGGAGACCAAACGTCATTTGGAAGAGGATATGGAGCTACCACCCACTGAGGTCCTGCAAAATGCGATCAAAATGCGCAAACAGCTGTTCCGGGACATATTGCCGTTACAGTATCCTATTACAACACATATAAGTGAAGTGGGAAGAGGTGCCGACATACTGACTGCGTCACATGACTTCACAGTATAGTCTTCTGGTAAACCTATTCTAAAGCACATACCAAGAATCTAACGATTCGTGATATGTGTTGTATCTCAGGTACGCTTTTATTGTACCTGTGCATGTGGCAACTTGGATGATATGACCACACGGTCCCTAGCACCGGCATAAGCGGTATTAGATACAACTCTAGAGAGCTATGATGGAAATGCTCTGACATCTCGTATACTGGTAATTGGTGAGCTGTTTCGCTGTGACAACTCGTACATTGGAGATTGGTGAGCTGTATCGCGTCAGATGTAAATGACGGCATTTAACACAAAAGACTAGTCTGTAAGGCCCGATGTCGACCCAGCATCAACTTCCCACAAATGCCAACATATATCAAAGACCAAAAGGTCTGTACAGGGGGCGGGCCTCGTGGACGAAACGTCCACCAGCAGAATCTCGCCATATACAGGAACAAATTACAACACATATAAGTGAAGTGGGAAGAGGTGCCGACATACTGACTGCGTCACATGACTTCACAGTATAGTCTTCTGGTAAACCTATTCTAAAGCACATACCAAGAATCTAACGATTCGTGATATGTGTTGCATCTCAGGTACGCTTTTATTGTACCTGTTCATGTGGCAACTTGGATGATATGACCACACGGCCCCTAGCACCGACATAAGCGGTATTAGATACAAATCTAGAGCTATGATGGAAATGTTCTGACAACTCGTATGCTGGTAATTGGTGAGCTGTTTCGCTGTGACAACTCGAACATTGGAGATTGGTGAGCTGTATCGTCGTCAGATGTAAATGACGGCATTTAACACAAACGGCTAGTCTGTAAGGCCCGATGTCGACCCAGCATCAACTTCCCACAAATGCCAACATATATCAAAGACCAAAAGGTCTGTACAGGGGGCGGGCCTCGGGGACGAAACGTCCACCAGCAGAATCTCAGTGAGGATTAGAACAAACGGATCAGAGCGAACATGGCCGAAGATTGAACTTTCTATAATGGCGATTTCTGATTCGACAAGAGCAGCCGAGAATTGCTAACATACCCAACGCGACTCCCCCAGCGTGGGTATGATATGATGGAGGGGATAATAAAGTATATGATCGTATTGTTCTTTCCTTCTCTCTACTGTCTGCATCATGGCGTTAAGACATTTTGGAACTAGGTACAGAAGATGTCAGGGCGTTACAGCGTCACTGCGTTAAGACGGGCGCTCAGCAGCGCCATCACCACCACCACCACCGCAAACCACCATCACCACCACCACAAACAATTACCGTCACCACAAACATCCACCACCACCACAACCACCACCGCTACACACCACACACACATACACACAGCACCATCACACACCATCATACACCACCAAACACACCATCCACCCACACCTCCAGCACCACACACCCACCCACCCACACATACCCACGCATACACGAGTAGATAGGGAATTTCCATATTATAGGGCTAAAGTCCGAGTTTCCGGATTTTATCCGGGGTAGGTTTTACATGCACCCACCCATGACGATCGGCCTCGAAGAGCGCTTCATATGGATCCCCCCCCCGACGAAGTACGCCCTATTGGGCCACCTCGATCTCAAAACGTTCATTCCAATGCCCTTTTCCCACAATTCCCTTACTTCCACCCGTCCATCTGGATGGTCCCTCACGAGTGCTTCACTTTGATACCTCACACGACCCAATCGGACCAATATTGGCCCACCTCGACCCCAAAACGTCCACCCCATCTCTCTATTCACTAAGCATCCGCACGATAACTTTTCAGCGAAAGTCACCCAATGGCCACGAGAGCCCTCCCATCGTGTTCTACATGGTGAGATAGAGAAAACAAGGTGCCACACCCCATACCGCAAATGTCCATGAGTGGGTTCTCCACTTCCTACTACTAGCAGCCAACGATGTGTCTGACGCAAGGACAAGACCTTGAATTCGTGAACTGTAAACACACACAAAACGAGTTCCCCCCTCACACACAACCGGTATGATGTGACAGAGGAGATAATAAAATGTGTAACACACATTCTTTGTTGTTTATCTTTCGCTAGGTATGGAAATGTAAATGTTGGGGATCTTACTTCCAAGCATTTGGGCGTCACTGCGTTAAAATGAGCGTTGAGCAACGCCATCAACATCGCTTCCACCACCATCGCTGCCGCCCACACCACAAACACCACCCTACACATTTGGTTTATATAATGATGACGTAATGTTCGGTACATTGGGTGTATAGTACTGGCCAAACCCAATCACCGAAATGATCTCGATCCCCACCCCTATCAGGTACACAAAGCCAGCACTGGGAGGAACATACCTTACTGCCATTTCTATTATACTGCACAAATGCGAAAGCACATGACGTCAAATATCAACGTCACCACACCCCGCCGTATTCTACCCAACCCGAGCTTCAATACGACACCATGTACGACATTTGGGTTAAGTGTGGCCTATATCTCACCCAAACACTTCCATTCGCAACCGAAAATGCCCTTTCCATACTACTCTTAGATTGCGCATGCGCACAGGGACAGCACCCCAGACTCTCTACTGATTCTGCACCACGAGCGCTTGAATACGACAGAACTCACGATACACTTGGACCACGTATGACCCACCAATAAGCCAAAACTCCCACAACGGGCAACATGCGCACTCGATGACGTCACCGGCTAAATTCAATCAACGGTCCTGAGACCCCTCCCCCCCCCCCACCACCACCGTACCCTACAGCGCAAATCTGATCGATAGTATCCCCACATCTAATGTTTTGATCCACAAAGTAATTGATCACAACTACCCCCAAAACTATCACAGCAGACTGCGCTTTCTACCATCTCGACTGCGCATGCGCACCATAACGTGGTCGGAAAAAATCAGCACTCTAGTCAGGCCCTACCCGATCCCAAGAGTGCTTCAACACGACATTACATACGACCCATTTATGCCATTTCACGCACCCGCGTGCGTATCGGAGATCGGCGCTTTCTCTACTGATGACGCAACAGTCACGTGGTACTGGGTACCTCCGTCATATTGGACTGCTGGCGAGCTTCAATATAATTCCTTATATGTCTATCCCCGCAAACCACCCCACCCGTGAACCCGGCGGAGCAAGCTATAACGCCGTCCGTTGATTGGCTGTTACCTTAAACGGTTTGCTCGAGTAGTAACTCTCTTGCCCCAATCTGACTGCTGGGTCTGGGACGGAGTGTACGGAATATACAGACATGCATTATGGAGTATGGATAATATTATGGTACAGCACATATAAGGTATGTATAGTACATACATCACCCACTTGTATGGACATTTTGTACCACAGAGAATGGGATCCCCTCCACACCACATACCACACAGAGCATTCCATGGGTTCCTCACTTACCGCTCAGTTGAAGATTATGTTTGGGACCAAGTATGTTTAGCTCCCAAGTTTCGTTTATTCAGTTTTTAAGGCGAGGCGATTCCCCATGAGTGATGCTGTCTTGTCTCGATGTCGTTGACAGGTATATAGCACGTGGGCCACCACGTGAGCTTCAGCTCGTTCTCATGATCTCTCTTCTGAGTAGATATCTGGTGTAAATATGATAATATGAATCCAATATTCAAAGAAAGGATCAATAAGCTCAGATTTTATTTTGATTATTTTGAAAAATTCAGGTCGAAAATGTAGCAGTTATCATCGATTAAATATATATTCTGAGTTAAAGAGTTAGACATAGCGAAGATCTCCGATTGAGAAACCGGAGCTCATGCGGCCACCCAGCTGTCAGTTCACCACCCGGTGCCATCGAGGCCAGACAGCATTGTCCAGGGATGAACTTGAGCTGTACTTCAAATTGCCCATTGCTCAGCCTTGTCTTTGCTATTCCCTAGTACAGACTATAGATCTTCCATAGCATAATACCAAACGGTGGAATGGTATGCCGTATTATAATTGTTCATAGAGAAAGGGGATTGTCTAGGTGGCAATAAAGAGCATTTAAAGTCACCTTGACCTTTGTTGATGGCGCACATGTGCGGGATCAAAGGTCATGTGACGTCACAACCCTCAACAAAAGTAGGTCAAGGGGACTCAAATTGTCTATTTGGATCAAATCTCCACATCATCCGCTTTCTCTACTACTGGTTGACCATTCTGGGGCCCAATGGGGCATAAGGTGTGTCGCCTTGAAGTGTACGTGGTGGAAGTGGCATCATGGTCCGCATGAGCAGTCGCGGAGTAGTAGAGAAATATAGAATTTTGGGATACGTAAAGGCGCGTTTGGGCTATAGATGGACCACCCGTGATCTCAATGAGGCGTGATGGGTGTCGTCTTCGAGCTCTTGTGGTGTAGATTACGATTGGCGTGTTTTCTCCGGAAATGACTTCATGGTGCGGATGTGTAGTCGAGGAGTAGTAGAGAAAGATGGCATTTTGGGGGTACGCAAGGGAGTGTTTGGGCAAAATGTGACATCATAGATCCCAATTGTGGAATTTATGGTCTTCTTTCTTCCCCTCCCGTGGCGTAGGCTAAATCTCTGGTGCTTTTCACCGGAAGTGGTGTCATGATGCGCATGGGCAGTCGAGAAGTAATAGAGAACGCTTGCATTTTGGGGTGCACAGGGGCATGTTTCGGCGATAGATAAACCATCCTGGGTCTCAATGGGGCATGCAGGGTGTCTTCTTGAAGCTCTCGCCCTCCGAGAGTAGTAGTAAAAGCGCATAATTATGCGGATGCGCAATTGGATAAGTGAAACGTACACATACCGAGACATTCCAGTCAGAATTTAAGAGGTGTCAACTGGCGTGCGCTAAGCCGACCATGTGTATGCCAGCGGTCACTGCTCAGAATATTAGCTTTCGGTCATCATAAACAACGGCTGTTGTGCAGCCAATCGTGTCTCACTCAAAATACCGCTCACTTTCAAAAGTGTATCGACGTAATTTCTCATCTTTTATGAACAAATATAATTACCTAGACTTATCCAGTAAACCTTTATATTTTTGGTGAGGGGAAAATAAATTTCCCATTGGTAGCGCAAGTGAGTACAAAAGTCATCTTTCTTAGACCTATTCCGTCGATCAAGCAGTTCTTCCATTCACTTAAAGTGGAGAAGGGATTAGCTGAACTACAACTTTTATATCAAATTTTGACGTAATTTGCCAAAATCTTAAATTATATTATTTTACACAATAGGGAAGTTGATATATTATAAAAAGTCTGTAGTGGTGAATATATTTCAGAAAGCCTATATTTATTTAGATATAGTTTTTTATTCGGCCCTTTTACCTCGGGTCGTAGTAAAATTGTATCGGCTGGCTAGCCGTGAGCTGCAGTGTACGCGCTTGAACATCACGTCCGTTTCTCAGATTTTTTTCACATGTTAGCCCATAGGGGGCGGGCATGCCCACGCTTGATGCAGTGTCGCTTAGATGTTATAACCAGTGTATCTGAACTTCTCATGGCCGGGGTCTGATGAGTGGACTGCGTATGCGCAAACGGAAGTGGAAGACTCTACCGAGAATGACAGGGATAAGAGCATATGCGTACACTTCGCCATCCATAGATGGCTTGCGAATCGTGTGTCTCCATTATCGCGGAGCGATATCCGGTGTTTTACCGGATTCTGTTCGGCCTTCATCCGGCGGAGAACAGACTCGAAAACTCTGATAAATTACAGGTTTTCATACATACCCCGGAAACAGATATTGCCTGGGCTTACAAAAATGTATAGGTATGAATAACTTTCGTATCATCTAAGAGGTGTGGTAGGTCTGTAATTTTGAAGAAGTAGATCATCACATGACTCGAAAATGGCGGGGTACGTTGGGGTTACGTCGGTAGACTTTAGCTGATTGGCTGACGAAGTCGCGTGGTATTGATTTATGAAAATTCCCTCTAGCAGCTGCCGAAAGTAGTCTGAAATGGATACACACGATCCCAGGGTCAGTCTTACTCCGTATAGATGACCGAAATGGTTACAGGTTGGGATAAGAGACATCGGAGATTCCCGCGAGTATACGAAGTTGGATTTGGTTATTGTGATCAGTTAAATGGACGTGTATGGCAAAGATACGATCCGAAGGGCCGTAGCCTTGTATCGAAATTGATATTCAACACAGGTGTTTTTGGTGTTCGGTGCCATTACAATTTGAAGATCACTGTGCATATTTAGAATACAACTAACGGACAGAAAAAAAATTCAAATTTTGGTAGCAAAAAAGTGTTCCAGACAGAAACACTATTTTTAGCATTCTGCTTTTGGGCCATAACAATTTGAACCCCAGTCTTCACGTTCAGAATACGATTAAATGGAAAGATTTTGTACACTGCTGTTCTTCGGCAACACCAAAGAGTGTTAAAAAACTGTTACATTAGGGGGTGTTCTGAAGTGGTCCAATATCAAATCCATTAAGTATGTCCGCTGATGATTTTTGGCTTTGGTGGCCATTTTGCCTGTTTTTCTCTATCCGGTTATCTCCCTTTCCTAGGTTAAGAGATAGTGACTTCCTTTAAAAGCCTTCAAGCCGAGAATTTTGCACAGCAACATCCATCCAATTTGATGAATTCTGATGGGCGTTGTGATTATCTGCAAACACTTAGAATATAAGAAAAAGTTAAATACTATTTATATGATTTTTTCATTAATATGTTCAAAACCAGGGACATTCCCTATGCTTTCTGGGTTAACAAATGGAGCATGGATCAGTCCATTTAACAGTGTCTACAGCTAAAAAATGCACACGAGCCTATAATTTTTTCTTTGTTTTTCCTCATATTACTCAATTATGAATGCAACAACACACATTACTCAAAAAGTTAATTACTTTTATTTACCACCAGAAGACATCCTTAAGGAAGGAAATGGTCTGAAGAGGATGCGAATTATTTTTTCATCGCACTTGTGAATAGTTTCTGATATCATAACGGTAACTTCATATAGCTAATATAAGTACTATATATAGACCCATTCCGTCTCTCGATATATTGCAGAGCACAACCCTCGGCTGAAACTTGTGCCCGGTTAGCTATTCAGAGTTATCCCCCTTGGTGTGTTTAGCATGGAGTGCTCCAAATCAGTGGAGCGGAAACGACAATATACATTATTCGAAACATTGCTGTATCTATATCAATAGAAAAGTCGTGATTCTCTTTGGAATAATCAATATAAATGTAACAAATTGTATCGCTAATTATCTCACGACGTTCGACATGAATAAACTCTCTGTTCGGGATCTAATGACATTTGCGCTGAGGTCGCGAGATTGTGAACATGAAATTAACCGGTCATCATAAACCTGGCGAATTTAAATGATAATGTATGCAGTTTAGATATAGGATTTGTACAGAAATATTACAATGTATAACACTGTACGGCACACCGTCATAATCCCACCGTTTGTCATGTATCAGGTAAGTTGATTTCATACAATTTGTTTACTGCTTTGTTCATGGTGGTGTGGAATGTTGCTCTCTAAAAGTGTTATTTCACTCGTTCAATCTGACATTGTCTAGAAAATCGTTTTCTTTGGTGAAACAGATGTAAGAAGTCATGTGGGTCGGCTTTGTGTATATGGTCGTTCTGGATTGTGGCCGTTTCGTTCCTCCCACGCACAACGTTCATGGAGTTGAACAACATTTTACTGGTTTGAAGAGATGATAATTACTGATCATTTTCGAAACTTCAACCTAATTTTTTTTCCAACAAAACAGAATTCAAATAAAATTGATCATACTTTTCGTTTGAAATCCTGTCCGGGGATTTCAGATTCAAGTCACAGAAATGAGAGGAAATGCCTAAACCACCTTCTATTCATCACATCAATGATCTGAATGATTAAAGTCGTTTTGCACAGGATTTCGCTGGATATAGGTTTCGAAATATATTTCTACGTGGTCTTGGCTACATGCGCATCAATATATTAATGTATTAATATGTTTATTTTCGATGTCATTTCGCGATTCTGCTAAAATGCACCACTTGTAGTTCGAGCGAACGAACGGCCACTATAAGGTGACTGAAAACCTGTACTACACACGATAATAATTCCCGTTAACTGTGGCAAATGTAAATTGTTGTTTGATTCTCAAGGTAAATCAAAAGAATTTGATATAAAGGCATTATCAGTTTCCAATGATTATACCTATGGATAAACCATCTCGTTTTGTAGAGTATACGTTCACTAACAATAGTTATTATTGTTGTAAATTAAGGCGACTCGCACACAACAGTGTGGGATTGTTTCTGTGTTTATATAGCCTTATTAAAATTACTGACGTCTGAACACAATCCGATTCAGAGGTTTATCATAATATACAGGGATTACAGACCACAAACATGCCTAAACTAGAAGAGGGTTAATCTGGTATATATAGTGAGCCAAACAGCTACAAATAAGCGTCAGATGGCAAGGTACTTATGAATTCCTGATCGTCGGATTTGTGTTAAGTGGTCAGAGGTTATGAACATTTAACGTGTATTGACCAGGGCAGACTTTAAGGCGTATACCACGTTAAATTAACAGAGATCCGAGAAAACTAGCTGCTGTAATTCCTGATCAGTAAGTACCGGTATATTACATGATGAATTCATCATTTTAATCATCTTTCTTTTCATGGACTTTCGATTTAGTATTGAACTTTTTGTTAACGAGGTTAAGTATACAACAAGTACCTTGATCATTGATACCAGCCCATGGAACAATCATGAAATTGAGATTGATGGTAAACTTCAGTTTTCTACCATCTCCGTATATGAACAGAAGATGTTCCATGTGCCCGACTCGGATAGAGCTTAGAACAAATACTGGATAGATGTGCCTCGGAATCCATATGTAGTTGTCTTTCAAATCAAAGGACTAGTTATAAGATGGGTCTCCGTATCGCGGAGGTTGCATTAGGAAGCTAAAGTTTTATTTCTGTATCAGAGCATCAAATTTTGAAGTTGTTTGTTAAAAATGTAACTGCTTATGCACAAGGAGAGTAAATGCTATACATAAAGTATATTCGTAATACACCCCCCACCCGCCCCTCTCCTCACCCCATATCACCATGCTGAAGCAACCAGTCCTTTTAAGAAACAAGTTACGTAACACCTATGGTAGTCGAAAAAAGCGCAGATGGGCATACATAATACAGCACGTGCGGGCCATTAGCATGTCTTTCAGGCACCAAATAGACCATTTTACCAATATATATGATACAAAAGAGTTCCATTAGACAAACCTGTGCCGTTCACACCCCGTAGGATAGAAATTAAGTTTTCTCAAAGAGATCAAAGTGAGAGAATTTGTAATGGCCAGTGGAGATTTCCGAGTATTCAAGTGTTAACTGATTGCGACGAGATGTCCAAGGGAATTAATTTAATTGCAGTGTCTTTCAAACACATATATCTGTACGATTAACAAATTCTCGTAGAAATCGACATCAAATTGTTAACGGCAGTAGAACCACGATATCGAAATATCTCATATAAATCGAACACTATACATATACGAACCACATTCTCAGAGTTTGTAACCTGTCGGTGTAACACCCTCTGACTGCAATGGGCAGAATATTGCCGCGCCCATGCGCATTCGGTCTTAATTCAGTACTTCCCGTCACAGCTCTCCCTGTGCTTTCATGAATATTTTCAACTATAAGTTTCTGTTATTATTTCATTACGTTAGTACATGTATAATAACCCTGTCCCTTAATATAAAGTATGTTTACTTAATTTCTGACAGTTTTGTCTCTCCAATTATACAACACCTGACGATAGTTATTACCCGTGGTTACTGGGGCGTGAAACGGCTATTCACATGACCGTAATAAAACATTTGACGTTATACTCAGCTTTATTGTACATTGTTATTATCCAGTTATTTCGACGGGTGATACCTGTTCAAACAATTATATAGATATTCAGAAAAAAATGGTTCCAATTTATAATATCATTTTCTTAATAATTTGTACAAGAGTATCGAAGGAGTGTCTGTAAATACGCGCGCCTTTTTACCAGAAGTGTCTATACATTGTATATTTTGAATGATAGATTACCATTGCAGACTAGTATTTTCTTAAATATTGTTACTACTATTTCTATAACATATATATATTTTGATGAAATCGAAAAGTCCTGGTGTCTTGTATGCATTGCATCATAACTGTAGAGATTGAAAAGGCCGAAGTATAACGGTAGACATCTGCGCTAATCCAGTCAAATCGAATCTAGACAGGCTGACGCCTGGGTCGTTTTTTTATTATTTTTTATTTATTTGTTTTTTTTTATATGTACGAAATCAGACACGTGCGAATGAAAGATAGTGTTAGACAGGGGAAATATAACTTATGTATGTTGGTGATGAAGCGAACAGCCCAATGGAATTTATCGCTTCCTTCGTGATGCAGTGTTATACATATTGAAGCAGGCCAGCAATTGTTTGAACATGTTCCCACGTTCATTCCGCCTTGATCTGTAAACCGTTGTGACGTATGTCTAAACTTACGCAAATATCCAAGATTCTTTCTTTCTACGCGTCTCAACCAGACCGCTATATTACATTATTTTTCTCACTTATGATGTTCTTTCCCAAACTTCCTACTATGTTATACTATAGGACGAGTAGCTGAGGCCCGCGGTCATGCGTATTCTTTGTGGTGTATGTATTTCAAGTGGGATCTTCCTTTCTCATCTCAGTGAATCCACCGAACATCTGCCAAATTATATCTCCCTCTTCAAACTCCTTCCCGGTTGCATATATATATTCCCCTATATATTAATCAGCGAAGCACATGTTTTAATTTGCACCCCATTTAGCATATCCGTTTACATAACAGACAAACTTTATATTCGTTCGTCCGCAGACTTGCGCCAAGTTACTGTATGAGTTTCGTTACTCAATCAGAAAAAAAGTGATGACCCCAAACTATAATTTTTTTGGTCATGAGGCCTGGTTATCATTATGTATTGATAATGACAAAGATTGACGAGGTCAGTTTATCAATATTTAATGGTAATGAGGTCAGATCATCCATAGTGATGAACAGTGAGTGAAGATGCCGAATATGACCTTCACCATTTAACGGTGAGGATGGAATATGCATGGTTATGGAACTAACTCATCACCTTTTCGAGTGATATACCTATGGAAACAACAGTCGCGCTCCTTTCGGGCGTCTCAGCTCCTCACCCTTCATTTCCGGGGCCGGGAATATGCAACAGAAAATTTCAGTTTATCCATCCAAATGTGGACTGGAATAACCGAGTCAAAAATGACATTTTTGACTCGCATGATCTCGTTTTGTTGCGGGATTGTCTTTATCAAGGTTGGCTATATATATATAATAATATAACAGTGATTTTTTTTTGGCCGTCAGACGAGAGTCGCAGTAATTGTCCATGATAAAGAGACTTGCATTCTCATGACATCAGATTCTATACCTACAGCTCCTACTATCGGGTATACCCTCTGATTGCACTGGGGTTAAAACAGAGGTGCTCAGCTTCTTTGCGCATTGGTCTCAGCCAATCAGCATTGTCCGTTACGGAATTGGGCCAGGATATAGAACGGCTATAAATAAGACGTTGTACCGGCGTGTGCTTTGGTCAAATAGATATGCATCTTGTTCACCCTTCCATAAGATCTACTGGAAGTATTTTTCATATGCAGGCAAACGCTTCCTGTCAATTAAGATAAATAAAAACTGAATGTTCATGCCCATTTTTAAGGCCCAGAGCAGTCAGAGGGTATTACACCGATAGTTTATGAGGTTACACACTCTGGAAATGGGAAAATGGAGACTTGGAGCGAGTCTATCTCGTCCCCTCCTTTATCATTATCTGGTCATCATGAGCCATGGGGCCATATCCTGTACAAATATCAATCTCTAAAATCTGTAGATTAACTTTTTAAATCACAAACTTAGTCCTGGCTTCACGTAGATTTAGCGCCTGTGGTGAGATTTTACAAGATATTGAACTTCTATATATAAACTCGGAATCTACGAATTATGCTAAAAATAGAGAGTACAAGATATTAATCGGAACAGTATATACATAGTTTCATCGTCTGTTTCATTCGAGTTTCTTTGCTGCATAATTCATTTTGTTCGTATCGTAGGCAACTTTTCAAATAAATATCTGCAAGAGATCGCAATGTTTCACGCCGAGCTCGTTAATTAGCTCATCAAACACGTGTGACGTGTGAGATGGGCCAGATGTCTTTATCACCGATACAAATCATTCCAAGTCACGTGGTTTTGAAATCAATCTTTGTTCACCCATTGTCTCGGCCAATCAGCGCACAGTATGAGCTGCAAGCTGTCGCAGGTAGACCTGTATCACTGGCATAGTATAAGTAGAATGCTGATGTCGGTTACAGTTTGTGCTGTGTTTTAACGAGAGACTAGAACGGAACCTATTTTTTACGAGTAGCTGATGGATACATAGTTTACTAGAACAGAAGGTAAGCGTGCTCTTATTGATGTTTCTCTGTTATGCACAATTTATGCTGGTATTCCCTATTAAGCATCTGTTGTGGATTCTCAGGTTACGCATTAACTGTTTATTTTCGTGTATTTAAATAGTCATACTTGTCGATGTATTAAAGCCGGTATTTTTCCCCCATCGGAGTAAAAATTGTGACAATTTATACTTCCTTATCTGGAAAAATGCTGGTTAACCAAATGGACAGGTTTAATACTAGGAAATGATGAGTTAATCAAATAACTTCTCCGATTAAAATAGGAATTAATTACATTTGATTAGCAGTTAATCACGAGTTGTTACTTCATGTGATTTATGCTGTTTCTAAAAAGTAGAAATGTAGCCTGAAATAGTTCATCATACACGATGGAAAACAATTTCATGTTCAAGATGGCGGCCTCTATTTCTACATAAATTATGTTCAATCGATGTTTGGGCTGGGGTCTAGACAATGAATCACAAATATGTAGGACTGAATTTATGCAAACATGCATAGTAATCAAGGTTGACACGTTGATGTTGTAAAGGTAACGACCGAGCAAACTAATTATTATGGTGTACAAATGTAAATCAAGGACACAAAAGTGAAAATATGCAGCAGTAATATAGAACCTATGTTGAAACACATGCATTGTTTTTACCAACTCTCACGATGTGTTTTCCATATGAGAATTCAATTCGTATAGTTCCTAACGGCCTGATATATATACTTAAAGAAAAGACAAAAGTGTATGTTGACATCGCCTGAGGATTTTGCTTCATGTTTTATTCTGATAGCCCCACAAACGTCCCCACAACAGTGTCACATGCAGGAACTGAGGTCCAGATTTGAGCGAGATACTTCATTTGGAGTGTGCCTGATAGCAATATGTACGCGGCTACATCCTGACACGCGCCGCACACACGTGTCCGTTTAATTAACGCTCTTCTGCATTCATAATGTAACCGTATCAGCGGTATTCATCTCAATCAATCTAGAATCTCCATGTTGATTACTCAGCATGTGCCTTTCTCTTTCTGCGGGCTCAATGCTGTACATGCATACATGGCCAACTAACAACTGACTAACATCCTAACATTATAATTCACATTCCGAATCTCATTTGATGCGCATTTAACTCACACTGTGTATCCCATTTGATGCACATTATCATTATAATATCTTAGTACTTTCCATATTACTCAACTAAAGTATAGTTTCTTATTAATATTCTTGCAAAAATTGTGACAGAAAACAGTTATCGTCGAAATAATTTTCAAAATCTAAGGCATGCACTCGCAAACTAAATAAGGGTTTGTTGTAGTTTATTAATCACGGGGTATAGACAGGGGGTGTTTTATTTAGGCACATATTCCCGATGTATATACGGCATATACCGGTGGTGTATTTCTTTATTTTTCTAGAATATGTGGGATAATAAACCATTAGCTTGTGAGTGCGTTAGTATACAACATACATGTATATGCGATTTGTGAATGAGACATAAATCAATTTGGTTTCAGCACCAAATACGCGTTGTTTCCTGCTCATACACGAAAATAACCGGATATAATTGTTTCACTCTTGCAAATAATAAAATGTGTCCCGTCCTTGCTATTATTGTTCAACCTTCGTGAAGAAATATGCCTTAGTGTCTATATTAAGATAAGTCATTATTAGAACACTTTTCACGTGCGTTCATGCTATGAACACAGCTGCGAATTTATGGAACACAACTCCCCATACATTTACGCAAGACTGGAGAGCATTGGTAAAAAACATTTTATCTCGGCAAGAACGCCGGTCTTATTTACGTCTCACTCTTCACCGTAGTGAACTTAAAATGCTACATGCATAAAACGAGTTCAAAAGAGATAAATGGTCTTGTATTCATCATTCCTCAGACTTATACGACCGCTCCATGTCTATCATCAGTCGGATCTACTTCGTATGTCTACCAGCTCACTCTGTCAGCCAACAGCTATAGACATTGTTAGAACAGATAGAATTCAAAATCTACAACCGCAGATTCTTGGCTCGTCTCCTTTTTGCCAGTCATCTGAAAGATTTTCACTAAAAATATGCTAGATTTGAAAAACACTTCTCTTGGCTTCTGGCTTCTCTTTGTGTGATGTTTGCTTAAACATTTAAAAAAAGTATTGTTGTCCGTGTAGGATGTTTAACACATAATTCATTAACATACGATATAATTAATAGTGATAGTAATTAGTATGGTGGTAACTGGATTAATAATGATAGATAAGTATTTTAAAACTAGGAAATATGTGTTCAATTGTGATGTGTGCATGTTTGAACACTTTTACGCGCAACGGTATGCTTTCACGCGTTCAATAATTTTAGGCGTTCTGCTAGTGACGAGTTCTTTTGAATATGTGTTCAAATATGTACACCTGTAACACCGGTGTTACAAATGGTGCTCATATATGAACAAATCTCGGATAAATAGATGATAACATTCCTATCCCCGATATGAGGGGATAAGAATCGAGTAAAATAAGGCCACTATAGCGCTCCATCATATATTTCAGAACATGGTCGCTGTTTGAACGATCTGCGTTAATTAAGTGGACGTACGTGGAGACGATACTAGCTCATTCTCCCCAAGGAAAATGTGCATGATATTCACCGGGAAGCATTAACAAGCAGCAGAATTTGCATAATACCTTACTGTTATATAAGATTGCACTAAAGTGTACATGGAGAGAGAGAGAGAGAGAGAGAGAAAGAGAGATAGTGATATCATTAACGATGTTGGGGCATCTTCATACACAGGTGACTTCCCCGTTCGAACTTCTAAATCGACATGTGAACGGAGAAGTCGACTTATATGCAGTGGGTGGCACTCAGCTGCCATTACATCATCGGCAATTATGTTGAAGTTCCCAATCTCATGGTCTGTATTTATTAACAAATTACTCTGAGCGATAGTAAACATGTCGAACACCTACTGTTGGGAGTATAAATGCGTTAGTCTAGTTATTCAAACGGAATACGTTTGTATATACACATCAGCCTCCATTTGATTCTGTTTGTATAACATAATTCATAATAAATAGACATACGGCACATCTGCCGATACCAAATGGTATAAACAAAAAGTCAGACCAGCTGTCCAAAAGGGATCAGGGATAACTAGTATATACAAATGCTGTACTTAAGGCACTTAACCTCCTGTCAGGCGCGGCGAGTGGATCGGATAAATATTCCCGAAACGGCCGATACAGTATTTGCCAAAACTTCTTCCTTATTACACCAGACTTGTCTACAAGATAACGTAAGCCTGGAATTAAGACTCATCGTCGTGGGGCAAAGGTCTCTACGGAAATAATGGCCGCCTTGTCTAGAAGTTGTATCTTTGGCTGTTCATTAGCAGTGTTCAAGATAATGGCTGTCGAAGAAACCTCCTTTATCTCAAGTTAGACTAATAAATATGCCCAGAAGAGATCCATGTCCATGTACAGATTGGGGATGTAGATTAGTCGCTCGGCGAACGCGTAACAATTACTGCCTTGGCCAACAACTATCTGCCCTGGCTAACATTAACCGCCTTGACTAACAATAACCGCCCTGGCTAACAATCACATGGGAACAAAACTATTGCATTCCATCCCATTGGATGTTGCATGGATTTGATACGAGACATAAAATTCATGGATGTAGATACGATATTCCAAGTGTGTAGATATGCGTTTTTTTGGAACACATATACGTTTGAAGGCATGAGCCGGTATGAACTTGCCCTCAGCAAGAATAGATCTTACACGAGGCGCCACTCCCAAGGTTAGAACGTCGCTGAACAAACTCGCACCGTTCCAGGTACCCGTATAATCGTATGCAACTAGCAGACCTGGGGCCTTATTCACGAACGTCACTTAAGTTACGGGCCTCTTAGTCATTTGCGGGGACGTTAAGAGCGATTTGCGAGAATGTTACGTGTGCACTAAGTGGTATTCACAAAACCACACTTAAATGCCTCTTAAACTACGAACCACTTAAAGTTACGGGCCTCTTTAAATCTGACGGTGGTGGGTAAATAAGTTAATATATTCCTATCATTGAACCGGAGAACAGCCTTCGTTACCACTAAAAATGTTATCAAACCACTTCACAATGTCCTTTGTGTAAGAAAGACTCAGGTCACGCATGAAAATTAGTTTGCGTTCTATTTTCTTTATTCTTTTGTGATTGTGGGAAGAATTTGGTATGGTAGCCAATATCCGCCATTTAGTGTTGTGTTGTGCTTCCGTGGTGGTGAGATGTCGTGTCGACATGCCGTCATATCGCATTGTCGTGCATTTGTGTTGTCATGTCGTCATGTCGGAATTAATTTGTGTTGTCTTGGTGCCATACTATCGAATTTCCGGGTCACTATGATTCCACGCCGGTGTGCACTTGCCGTGTTATTGTGTAGCCCTTTTCCATGTCGTCGTGTTGACAAGCTTCTTTCAAAGATCAGGCGCATGGATATATCGGAGCATATTTGTTGGAATGTAACACGGCAATACCCCATTGCGACATCATTGTGACAAGACACGGCAACACAGCTGTACGACAACACGACAAAACGGCATGTTGACAAGACAACACAACCCAAGACATTGGGCATAGCAGCGTGCTCGTGGAAACCTTCCTTCATCTCCTGTTGTACTTCAGTTCTTCGTGGACAGCGAATGATGTCGGTGGCATGCCTGCACAAGGCACTCGACACACTTGCGACTATTCGCGACACAGAGGGTTGGCTGATACCATATAGGTCAGCCTTCGCGAGTTGGAAATTGCCCGTTGCATAATAGCGCAGCGTACACAGCACTTGAACACTAGCTGGTATTGCCTGGGATCTTCTGGTGGGGTGTGTTATTTCACCATTAATCAGATCGATGACTTCCATAATCAAATTTCGTGGAATTCTATACCGTTGGATTAATTCAGAATCTCTATATATATCCAAAGTGTTTGTCCTATCCCTAAAGACCCTTTCACGACGGAAATTTCGGCCGTTCAACATCCCTTGCAGTAGCAGAAACGCCATGTCGAAACCCGTCTAACTAGTAATGTCATCCCCACTTACCGCTAAGAGAGGTTTAAGGGAGCTCTAGAGCTTCCGTAACATAAGATACGATTTAAGAGGATGTTACGTGTTCTGTTAAGTTAAGAGCCGTTCGTGAATACCACCACTTTCGCAAAGTTGACTCTACGTGCGGCTTAAGTGTCTCTTAGGCCTTACGAGCGCTTCGTGAATAAGGCCCCTGGTATAGACAGAACCCGTTTTCTCATAATTCCTAGTGTTCGACAAAAATATTTTCAATATGGAACACAATACAACATCACACGGATAACCCACCCATCTGCTCGTTATCCATGCGCTTTTGCTTTTTTCTTACAAAAAGCTTTTTATCTGGCTGCAACCGACGTGTTTGAAGACGAGATATCGGTAATTACTTGGGGTTTTCACTGACGTCTTATCATTCTGAATTAGCAATTAACGCCGAGATGCTGAAACGGGGAAAGTATAGGATGGTTAAGAGGCTTTCCGGAACAGACATCGAAGAAGAACGCGGTGTTGGTATAGTCTAGAAACCAGTTCAAATTCCAAAATGTGGGTAAAAGGCAAGGGGAAGAGCGTGTAATGGTCTAGGCCTAATATAAGTCTCAAACACTTATATATGCAAGAACTTTTTATGGAGCTATTAAATCTATTGAACACTCAAATCTGTTGATCATTTGAGCTGCACGATTTAGTAAAAAATAAACAAAATGAATCGTAGTACAATAATTGTATTAGAAATGCAGTCATCTATATTGCAGCAGCGGTCAACAACTTCCAATGACGCCCGAGATGCCAACGTAGCTTGCTTGTATCACACGGCCAATATTACAAATATCTTCCTTTTTATTCTTTCCAGAACGGACAACAAAGAGTTACACCGTCTAGAGCGATGTCGGGCCTTGTGGATTTGGATGAGATCGTCCGAATGTGGGCAAAAGAGATCTACGAACGGACCAAAAATAAAGATCTTCCAAAGTTGCAAGATTTAGGATTAACAGTGAACTGGTCAAGGGTGAAATTTCTCCCAGGACAGCCGGAATACGTGGAAAGAAGTAAAATTCCTCGGCCAACAGGAACGGTGATTTTCAAATCAACATACGTGAACAATACAGACGCTGATCAAGAACATTCATTCAGAACAGAGCGTACGACGTGCTCGTCATATACTACCAGTCTGACAAAGGGCTACAGTAAAGGAATCAACGTGGAACTCAAATTAGCTCTGCCAGACGAGTTGGTGTCTGCGACAACCAGCTTCGGCCGAGAAGTCCACGTGGAAAGTACGGACGAAGAAACCCACGAGGAGTCGTTGTCCTGGGCGGTGGACAGCAACATCAAGGTTCGCCCCAAACACAAAGCCACGGCAGAGGTGATCGTCGAGGAGGAGGAATTTACGGCAAAGTTTAGTTTGAGAGTTAGAATTCGAGGTCGTATAAGCGTCACCTTCACCAACCCGAAAAACAACAACGCGCTGGTGAAACTGGTAGAGAATGACATTGTGGAAGTGATGAAATACGCTCAAGAGGACGGTAAGAAAGGGTTCACCATTCAGGGCAAAAACGTGTTCTGGGATGTCGAAGGCTCCTGTAGATTTAGGTATGGTATCCAGCAAAATATCCAACTCGACGAAACCCAGCTGTGAGTCGTTTACTTAATTCATCGTCGTTTGTGCTATTGACCGAGAAAAAAGGTCCAAGGAGAATCCTGCTTTGCTGTTATTCTATGCAATTCCACTATTCACATCACCCAAGACATAGAATATAGCACAGCTTCCTGTAGCTCTCTGCGCTCATTTCGAAAGTAGAAAAGTCGAATATATTCTTCAAATGCTTTGGCGGTGTCGGAAAATTGCCACATTAGAATGTGTAGTGAAAACGACTCAAGCTGAATTATTTTGACGAAAACGATGTTGTCTTGAACTTCAAGACGTGACGAATCGTCATGTGGTTATTCTATGGAAACGCTTAGCGACAATGACCTCATCAGATTGCCTCAGTGGTATTCCCCTCGTAGATGCGTGTCTCTTGGGAGCGGGAATGGGCAATGGGTGTTACTATAGGGTGCAAAACATCTTATAAGTGACGTCAAGGACGAACAGGAAAGCATACAACAAACTGACAATCCGTTGTTCAAGTTCTTCTGGAGGCCAGATGAGTGTAACTAGCTGCCGACGGTTGTTTTTTTTTTTTTTACTCAAAACGTGTCTATATTTACTGACTAATCGTGTGATATATGTGAGTATACATAAATCTAGGCTAAAGCCACATTTTTATATCTAGATGATCTTTTGTGTATTGTTTTCCTATCGCCAAAGTTTTGACACTTACAACATAAGCAAGATCTGGTATGCAATGTTAGAATCACCAGTATTCTATCAGCAGTGGATTATGTCCATCGAGAAAGATGAACAAAATGTCTACATAAGAGGTTTCAATGTAGGGAATAGTTTCTAGGTTAACCTTTCTTTTAGTCAAAAGCATAAACTTGTGCTATTTATGTTGCCTCAGTTATGCATGGAAAACAGTGATGGCAAAAGACTGCCTATTATCTTGGAATATGTGAAAAAAAATAGTTACCATCCATACAAATGTTAGAAAATAGGATAATGCGTTAGAGGGGTGGACAATTTAACCATCCATTTCTCTTTTATGAAGCTCAGGCAGCAAGGGAGGTTTGATAAAATACCACAAAACCAACAACATTTCATTGAGTTTTTTTTTATACAAAATATAATAACCACTTCTAAGGTTATTAATTCCTCTAAAACGGTGAACACAAAGCAGTTTAGCATGAGTTTACACTCTATTGAGTAAATGAGATGATAGAGAGAGATTATGTTCACAAATATGTCATCTTCACATACATACTTCTGAACTTTTCATATGTTGACAACATTTCTAATTTCAGAATTGCCCTTTAAATCTTAATTATTCAAACATTTTCCAAAATTTAAGTTATTTAGTTACGAAAACAATATTTTTGCAAATTCTGTCAACAACAATGACATATCAACCTTAGGCAAACTGATACACCAGAATTCCCCAAACCCCCAGTTTATTAAAAATCTGTCCCCCTTGAATAGTACAATACAAACATGAGTATACTACCCTTGACTAGTACAAGGGTATACTACCCTTGGATAGTACAATACAAACATGAGTATACCCTGCATGCATCACATACTTTATAAACAGTAGAAAATACAGATAATATAAACTAGTGTTGAAAACAGAGAGTTACAAAATAATGATAAAATGAACAGTCCACTTAATTTTGCAACCATGCAAGGCACTTAAAAGATTCCAATGCTTAACACTATTAAACTTGAGAAAAGAAACAGTCGAGTTGATTATGCAACAATGTTACCCTAGATTGCAGTGCCTTTTACTTTATATTACCCTCTATCAAACTTGGACAAACAGTAAGAGATTCAAAGCAGCTAATACCATACCTGAAGCAAGATCAAAGATAATCTCGAGTGTAACAGTTTAACATAAGAAAAGGTGGGTTATATTACAGTATATATTAGACTATATTTATAGAATTTGTATGGTGAATGCTCCAACAATTGAATCAGCATCTAGATTTTGTGGTCAAATTCGGACGAGGTTACACCAAAATATTAGGAGGAATTAAGGGGTATGGTTACCTTTCAATTTCATCTGGCGGATCTGATGTATACTAGAAAAACCTGCATTTAAAGGCAAATGAGCTTTCATATCAATTGAAAACGAAGATTGAACTTGGTATTTCCCTCGAAATTGTCATTGACAGGTGGGAAAACTCACATCTACACGTGATGTTCAGCCTAGCTCCACTTCGGATTTGAGGATTTCTCCCATCATGCCTATCTTTTATCATCTGATTTTGGCACTAATCTATATTGCTACAAATCCACATGGTGAATGACCCATTTTCTGTGGCTAATTTTAATCAGTAATACATGTGGCAAAAATATAAGCAAAGAAATTGAATGTTTTCCATGTTAATTTTTTCCCTAAGATTGTATATTAAAAGCCGATTACAACTGAACCATTAAGTCCCACTGAAATCCAGGTTATTCCTTGAATTCTCATTTATGAAAAACATGGTAAATATCTGATGTTTTGGTTATGCTGTTTTCTGGGTAGTATGTACTTCAATATAAGACTATATGTTATTTAGGGGGCTTTATCATAAACTTGTTTTCATGTGAAAGCTAGGTAACAAACCCCCTACTGAGCCCTCCTGTAGACATTTTTACACACCCTCTATAATTTGTCTTCGTACCGCTAAAAGTATGCCTCATAACTATGGTAATGTATATATTTGTTGAAAGCACATTTGTTAAGGATTCCAGGTATATAAATTTGTTCACTGTAAAGCTGTAGGGTGTGAAGATATTTGGATATTAATTTAAAATTCAATTTTAATTTTAGAAATGCTATTTTTAAAGAAGTTTTCAACTTATCATAACTTACATCATCATTTCCTGTAGAAGATAACTCCAACAGGAAATCTGTGTCTCAGTTTTATCAATTTTGGTCTAGTTCTCATTCTATTGACATTTAATGGAATATTTATTTACAAAATGGAGTAATTCACAGTTTTGAACTTTGAAGTTGAAATAAATGACAATAGAGTAAGAACTAGACCAAAATTGACAAAACTGAGACACAGATTTGCTGTTGGAGTTGTCTTCTACAGGAAATGATGATGTAAGTTACGATAAGTTGAACACCTTTTTGAAAATAGCCATTTAAAAAAAACATTCATTTTTTAAAACGATTTTTTTAGAATTTGTGTATCTTCTCAACCTGCAGATTTACAGTGACCACATTTCTGTATTTGGAATCCTTAAGAAATACTTTCAACAAATATGTATATTACCATAGCTGCAAGGCATACTTTTAGCTGTATAAAGACAAATTCTAGAGGGTGTGTAAAATTGTCTGTAGGAAGGTTCAGTATCCTTAAATAGATTATGTTCTCAAAACACCTTCTTTTAATTTCAATAACTGCCTGTTCCAATAAGTTGGACATCCTGCGATTTAATTATTAGAACAATTACCATACTTCTAATATAAAATCTTATAAAAAATGCCATTGCGCATATACATTAATGACATTACTGTTTGCATTACATACAAATGATACCTTGAGAAACAGCAATATAAAGCTTTCTTCTTGCTATCAAATAAAGATCTTGATAAAGTAGAAAGTATTTTGATAAGTCATGATACATATAACAATTAATTAATTGTATAATTGGTAGTTATTAGCTAAGATATTTAACAAAAGTGTCGAAATTGCACACTGAAGAAAATACAGTAAAGAATACTAGTGTGTCATAAAAAGGTAAATACAAAATTTAATAAAATTTTCTCATATACGGGGGATGGATGAAAGATGAGTAAAGAGTGAATGTAATCAGTAAATCATCCTCAGCTGAAGCACAAGATATGCCAATGATGTAAAAATAATGATACAGTGATAAAGCTAAAAACTACTTGTGCAACCAAACTAGAATCATCATTTACTGCTGATAAGTGGTAGCCCAACTCTGAGAGTCGAGGGTCATGGAATTCTAATCCCACTTTAATAGGTCATTGTCACTCGATTGGTTGTTTAGCATGACCTTGATTTTATAAATACACATGCTAGATGCTATTATTATTTATTATTAATTATGCAATTGCAAACCAATTGTATACAAATATGAAGACAATGAGTAGGTTCTGCTCATGAAAATGTAAATCTCTCATCTATTTTAATTATTTGCCCTCAAAATATAGATGAAGGTTAGTCATGCTAACAACCATTCAAGTGACAATGGCCTTAATGACATTAGTATCTGTGTTTTGATCTGACAGTTACAGGGATGTGAACGCGGAAGAAACAAAAAAAAAGTTCTGTAACGTGTTATTGTTTGCATTCCCAATCGGCATAAAACCTGCTGATTGGTATACACTTCCTATTCTTTTATTTAAAATGATCTTCATCCCCAAAAAAACAATTCAGATGGGTAAAAAAAATCTTTTCATAACAAGCACTCGTGACAACCTCAGCCAAGCCTTGACCCACTTTCTGTGATGTCACTAATATCTGTGCACCTTTCACTGCACAACCTGTAATGGCTGCTCTCTAGATGCAGCAGCAGTTATAGGAGTTTAGTGTAGGGTTTACTATTTCAGTATTATTTCCTAAGCAGGCCATGTTTGTGACGTCATATCTATTTTCCAGATCAAACAACAGTCTCTTGTCAACTTGCTTAGAAAAGGAAGTTTAGTGTAGGTTCTACTATCAAAATGCATGGCAAAGATGACATGATTTACCGACGAAATAAAATACTTTAACATTGAACCGTAGATTGGAATGAAAAACAAGGGTACTGTCGATCTCTGAAATCATGAGTTCCGTGGAAATTCTCAGCATTTTGCTTCACGTGGAGGTCTCGCACCCCTGCAGTTAGTGTTATCATATTATGATACAGTGCTGATGTCTTGAAATGACTGGATATGTGAACTTTTGAGACCGAATTCTGACTGTGTAGAGTCATGTATATGGAAGATATATATGGAAGATGCATTGATCGTCAATGATTTTGATTTTATAAAGTAAATACACATTGCAATTTTTATAAGATATCTTAATCGTAGACATTGCCAAGACTTTAGAAAGACAGGACATCATTTTCTAAGCTGATTAACAGGTTGAGAAATGAGGGTTCTCCAGAGCTGGAGGTAAAAAACTTATTATCCTCAACATACAAATGTAATATCAATGGTGCATAAATTCATATATAGTTACATACATTATCACAGTTTTGCCACTTATCATGCGTATATAATTTAGAGTTTAGGTGCATGAGCATGTGATAAGAGCAATTTGAAGAAAGCAATAAATCAATTTCTATCTCCCCAAGTAGATGGACAAAAATGTATTTAAAGCACATATACCCATGTAAAATTATATGAATTTATGTGGCATGAACTTTTTAAAAGTTTTTCCAAACTGAAGAGTCCTCATTTCCCTGTCCTGATTAGGATGACCAATGTAGGACAATAATGTATTTTTTGGATTCTGAGAGGGCTGTGCCCCCCCCCCCTCCCCCCACCTCACACCACCCCTTCTCTCATGATGCCCCATCATTCTTTATCACAGAATTCACATGTCACTTATTGAGTCTAAAACACTTTAACTCTCTCTGCTCCAGAATTGAAGCAACTGTGTTCTCCTTCCATTATGAGCGGGTTACTAAGCATTATTTGTAACCATTTCACCTGTCAATATCCCTCTTCTATTTCCTCCTCATCTTCAGCTTGTTCTAGTCCCCGCTCAGACAACTTGGCCGCCCACGACTTTGCTGCTTTTTTCTGCAAATAAAGGATCACCTGCTCCTTTTTCACCTGGCGATAACAAAAAAGAGAAGAATAATCTCAAAAAAAAAAAAAAAATTGATACACTCAAAACACAAAATTTCAATAATGTTCTTATGTTAAAATTACCAATAATGGCATACACTTACCTTGAAAAAGGCTATAAATGAAAACTTATTGTAACAAAACTTACAAAACATATTATTTTAAGGTTAACGTTGTCACAGTCTGTGAGTTTCCCTAAACTTATTATTTAAATCTTGAAGTATTAGGACACACCTTGCCCGGGAGAAACCCACCGAGGAAGACAGAAAGTATGTGGCAGAGGGATCCAGTATATACAGGGAGGTCACAATGCAATACATTATCATGAATCAATGGTAACATGCATTTAATATTTACCTCAAAATAACATTTCTCTGGATCAATTTCTGCTGGCAGTTTTCTGATAACAGCTTTGTAATTCTGTGGACCTTTGCCTCTGTCCTTCAGTCTCACGATGACACAGAAACCCCTGAAACAGAAAAGTGTGATGATTCAGTGATTGTTCTTTATAAGCTCATTGTGGTACTAAATGACAGAGAATTCTTGAAAATCTCCAAGAGCTGAGTTATAACAAATGATTAAAATAATTATAGTTATATTATAGTGGAGTTTATCTGGAGAAGGTAGACATGTTGGAGATTATTCTGAGGTATTAAAGTGTCATCCAGTGATCGTGGTAAGTTGTCATCCAGATAATGTGATGAAGAGATGATGTTAATGTGGTGAAACAATGTTTATGCATTATCCATTTTAAGGTGTAACTGTTATCGATTAAGGGTGGCAAGGTGTTGTACAGAGAAGGCAGGACATGTTCAGAGAATATGCTAATGTATCACGAGACGGTGGAAATACATAAAGAGAATTATTCTATCACAAGAAGATGGAAATTTATCAGGAGGTGAAAATAGACTATCATGAGAAGGTGGTCATGTACCAGGATGCAGTGGAAATGTGTGACTGTCACAAGAAAGGGGTGATCATGTATGCTGAGATGGTGGAAATGTATCACGAGAAGTTTGTAAATTGAATGGAGAATGTGGTAAGGTGTCGGTCAGTGGAACTGATATTTACTGGTCATAATATATTGGTGGTTCTATCACTGCATTTGTCGGTTCTTTGGTAAAGCCTTTGAAGATCTTGGTTTTGACACTGAGACCAGGAATAACTATGTTCACACGGACCATGTCATCACTGACTTCATCTGCCGTCACTGAGGAAAAGAAAATAAGAACATTTAGAAATTTAGCTTTATTTTTCATTTCTCACTTGCATTTGGTAAAGTGTATTACCTATATAATCCCCGCTCCCCCAGTGATGTTTATGAAGAAATGATAAAACAATACAGATATGACAATGAGCCCAGCCCTATGTCAAATTTTCATGTTACTTTATGTGCACATGTGTTCAGGTCATCCAAACTGCATTATTCACTTGGTTTCCACCAGCAAGACTGGGTAGGCCTACCATTCTCATGGCATGACACTGTATATCTCCTTCCATCAGATTTACCATCTGATTGCAGCAGGCTTAAAACACAGCATGCAGCTTTTGAGCGCATGGCTCGTGGCCAATCAGCCTTGTCCATTACTAAACGAAGCAGTGGGCTCAGGATGCCACAGCCAAACAGGACATTTTGAAGTATGCTCTTTCAAATAGCTGAGCAGCTATTCTTTATATCCCAGATGTTTATCCGTTTCTACTAGGCAGATACCGGAACACGTAGCCACATATATGCAACTCAGAGTAGGCCCTATGTAGCACCACTGTGACCAACGCTTGCAGTGTCCATCAGAATTGATGAAAACCGAATGTGTTTTCGAACAAATGCAGGCACAGGGTGTTACACTGGCAGTTTACAAGGGAACAAACTCTGACAACATTGGGAGAAATGCAAGGCAATACATGCTCTGATTACAGAATGTATAAATTCACAACTCTATTTACAGTAACAATAAATGATGGCCTATGATGGCAAGGAAATAGTTATATCACCATCTTTCCAAAATATGTTATTTCCAGCCTAGGACAATTTCGTAGGATGAAGTTATATATTTCAAATTCACAAGATTCGACGACCCCGCCCCTCCAATGCACCCCAACCCAACACGCACCAAATAAACCCACTCAAACCAGCAGCAGCATACACACCTAACCATCTTCGTAGAGGAAGAATGGATATAACAGCATTATTATTTAAGTTACAAATGGAAAAACAGTGTTTTTGAACTGCAAACATAGGCCAGATATTTGAACTTTTAATAGTGTCGAAATATGGGGTCTCGCAAATGTTGACAGTTTTCTTGAATGAGAAGCGTCGACGTTGTCATTGGAAATATGTGAAGGTTGCGTCAATCGTATATCAGTTTATAAAGTATATTGAGACTTCATGTTATGATATTTACCACCAAGGGGGGCTTTGAATACTTCTGTTTCTTCTGCCATCATCGGACAGGGTTCCTCTTCCGTCAATCACTGGTTACAGGGAGACAACTCTGGACACAGTTTTATTTCGGAAACCCCAATGTCGCCCAAAATAGAGTTTGAGATGTCAGAAATCTTTTTTACAACTGGTATATCTATTTTTTATGACACTCGGATTTTTTGATTTTTTATATATTTTTTTCGATGCGGAGATTTCAGTATCCAAGTTTATTCGGGAGACTGAATAAATATCACACTCAAATGCATTTTCCTATGTTAGCGTCACATAATATCGCTTCACTAAAGCAAATATTTTTGCCACCAAATTAATCTCACAAAGAATTTATAGCACAGTCACGTCGCCAGTTCCGATCCAGAGTCAACTTCGATCCACTTATTGCTTCGTTTCACAATCAAGTTCACGTGAGATCATACATTTGGTGCACTCGAACAAATTGATCAACATTTCATTCATGGTTATATTGTATATTCTTTAGTTTTGGTAGGATATATACTTACATACCCACTCCATACAAACGACTACATCGTACCAGCACCATGACTCGCCGTCAGCGCTTCCGATAAAAAATTGATGTTTTGTTTCTTACATATAGTTATCATCAATTTATTCACTTATTCACTTTATTCACTAAATTTATTCACTCGAGTTTCACTTTAAAGGCTTACAAACCCATCGTAACTGACGGGACCAGTTCCGAATCATCATCATCCATGAATGGCCAAGATGGGTCGTACCCATCCTCGCGAGCCAGTGCATCGATCGATCTGTTAGGATCCATAACATAACTCTGCGAGGATTTATGATTTACCTGGACGTGTGAAGATGGGTCGAACCATACATGCCTTGCAATTATCTTACGAAAACAGCGTTCATTGCGTGAATCGTGAAACTCGAGTTCCAATTCCCATTGTTTTCTAAAATAATAAAAAGTACCAGCGATTGAATCGTAAGCCATATAAGCTTATTAGCTTATAAGACATCGGACAAATTTCAGTGTCCAATCTATTTTTCCAATATCAGTTGCTCGATATTATCACTATCCCACTATACTATATATAGAAACCGCTCCATATCCAGAAAGCGCTCCACTAAAATCAGATCTATGAACCGTTCCGATAAAAGTGGACAAAGAAACTACTCCACTGAAAGAAGATCTATCTATACCGCTACGCGAAAAACAGATCTTGACACTTTTAGATGTGTTTTAAATCCGACTGCCCAGCGTCTTAAATTTTATCTTGCAGGGAAATGTCGTTAAACAATGCCCACTTTACTGGTATTTTCTTACCGGCAACCATCCAAGTATTTTTGCATGTACTTTGAACAAATGTCTTGGTTCGCAGGCAACAATATGGCATTGCAAGATGATATTTTCTTTCTTTATTCGAATAACACCATACATAAACTCATCTAACTAATAAGGATTGCCCACCCACAATCATTTTGTCACTCCAAGACAACTTTGAATAGATGATGTAGCACAGATCGCCAAAAGGCGATATGTATTTCGAACACAGAGAACGAAATAAACTACAGTGTGACAGGTTTAATTGTTACACAATAACATGATGTTAAACGGATGTTTATACAACAGCTGTACATAATTAATCTTACTATTGTTTCAAATGATATAAATCACTGCCCTTTTACTTCAGTGTTACCAGAACAATAATCACTCTTCTTTTACTTCAATGTTACCAGAACTAACTATAAATCACTGTAATTTTACTTCAGTTTAACCAAAAGCAAATCAACATTTGCTGCCGGTGTTACATATACCGCATTCATATTTCTTGATCTGGTAAAATCGATATCATATAACTGATAGTACAATATACGTTCGGATCTTAACATAATTGTATTTTGAATCTGGGAAAACACCGAAATACTCCAATATTAGACTCGAATTCATCCCAGGTTTCAATTCGATCAACGGACAAAGTTGATCAGAGATAACGGCCAATCAATGCTGACTTAATAGGTATGTCAGACAGTCAAGTCGGACATTCTATAAATGTTTTAGCTCCGGATCCATCGATGTGCAGCACCACACCATTCTTCGAATCGTCTATTATCAGATCCATGCAGGCTTCACCCACGAACTCCACGCTGAAGAGAGAATAAAGGACTTTAATTCAAACTTCTTGCAAACATGACCAGTATATTTAACCGTACCAGTACTAAGCATGTTCTCCCTACCAAACTGTTTACCCTATCTCCGGAACGACACAAAACTGAGAGATATAACTTTGTAGCTATCATATCAGGGTCATTTTTGGCCTATTTAAGTAACCCGTCGAACAGAGGATCATGGATGAATTCAAAATGGCGCCCATGTGTGGGTACCAAAAAAAAGATGTTTTCGTCATCTATCTTCACAGTGTTTGCTTTTCTGCGATTAAGGTGGGCAATACTATTTTATTTCACATCGAATTATGATTCACTAATTTATCTTGCAATAAACAATTCGAAAAATCGACTAGAAATGCCTTCTGGGAAAATGACCGTCACTTTGGCGTGATCAGAGCATCCTGGACTTTGCTACATTTTCTGGTAGAGTTTGACTCGATGGTATACTGTGGTAAGTTTTAGCAAGTATGTTGAACATCGAACTTTACTTTGACTTCGTGTACCCGAACTCTCTCATATACATAATATGTTTGTTTTGCGGCTGGAACCAATCATTTTATCTACAAGCCAATCGCGACGTATATTTCTTCAACCCAGTGTCTCTCATAGAATATGGAGACAGTTGAGCGGGAATTCTGATAGTGTTTACCACACGGTTAAACTATTAAAGATTCAGTACTGGTCAGAATATAATCAAGCTATCATTCTGGTAAGGTTCTCGTCTCGGACTTGGATTACCAGGATATCCGGTCATCGGCGAATCGGTCAGTTTTTCGACATTCGGTTGGGCTTAATGCAACCTGTGCTCACTGGAGTAGCACTCTCAGCATACACTACCTCTCTAATATTGGAGGCGACACGATTTCATCACGCGCGGGCTTCATTTGCGTACACTTCGCCATCGATAAGATGGCTTGTGAATCGTGTGTCTCCATTATCGCGGAGCGATATCCGGTACTTTACCGGATTCTGTTCGGCCTTCATCCGGCAGAGAACAGACTCGAGAAATCTGATAAATTACAGGTTTTTCATTCCACTTCTGAAATATATATTGCCTGGGCTTGCAAGAGATACAGATATGAATAACTTCCATATCATTCAAGAGGTATTGTAGGTCTGTAAATTTGAAGAAGTAGAACATCACATGACTCGAAAATGGCGGGTTACGTTCGGGTACGTTCGGGTTACGTCGGTAGATTTTACTTGATTGGCTGACAATATCGCGTGGGGTTGTTTTCGGGGGGAATCCCCGTTATAGTTGCCGAAAGTAGGCTGAGAATGGATACACATGATCCCAGGGTCAATCTTACCGTGTATAGCATTCGGAACTCCCGAGCGGAAATCTACGAAGGGGACCGATTCTACGCTCGGGGGACGACAACATGAATTTCCTATGAATCTCCAGATGTGACGCGCCGGAACGGTTTAATACGCATGGCTCCGAAGCCCAATCACTCTCGCGGAAGCCTTAATCCCGACCAGCAAATATTTCCCTGCGAGTCTCTGATTTACGTCAGATATTCTAAAAACTGTTTATTCTTTTCATTCGAAGCACGTTTCAATAGAAAACCATCAGTTTAAATGGTACACACGCCACGTATTGGCAAGATATAATTCCCGTGACGTCACTGACAGTTCCCTGACAGACCGAAACACACATGACCACGCTCTAGTCCAATATGGCGTCAATGGCCTTCGAGGGACATCTCAAACCGGAGATCCCCGAGAAGTTGCGAATGCGTGTATAGATGACCGAGATGGTTACAGGTTGGCGCGGGCTTGTCACTCAACGCCATAACATGTATTATAATGTTCGTCTTTTCTTGTTCCAAAATAGAATCTAGCCCATACTGCAGTACTGTTGGTACAACATTCTAACACGTACGATATTCAGGAGTCCCAGAGGATCAGAGAACAACCGAACTTTTTGAGAACATTTGAAAAGGTTGAGTGATTCGATGTTTCGCTTGTGACTCGATCATCGATCATACAAATTTTCAACACAGCCACTGGTGTGGGCGTGTAGACACTATTAATGTCCAAACGCCCCATAATGTCCAAATTGGAAATTAACACACACAGAATGCGGGTTAATGGTTAAAATTGGATAAATGTTGCTGTCCAAAAGTTGGACATCAACTCTCGATATGTCTCGCCTCGACTGTTATTGTCCTAAATAACAAATCTCTAACTGTTCCAAAATTTCATTGCACCCATTTAGCGCACGCCATTAAAAAGCAACTTGCACATATGAGAAGACGAGATGAGACGACACTAATGTCCAAACTTTCCTTAGGACAATAGGAGGCACTTAACCTACAAACTTTGGTCATTAACCCACACTCGGTGAGTGTTAATGTCCAATTTTGACACCAGCAGTGTCTACATGGTGATTTGGAGAATGCGATAGAATGTTGTGGTGAGTAGACGAACAGACAAATGCCATGAATACAAGTAGTGATGACCAATCAGTGTGACCAGTTTGAGCTCAATCTTGACACTATGACCAGGATGTTCTTGACAATGTCTGATTATTACTTACGATAAGACGTCCCCAGCCTTCTTACGTTCGGCGATGTGCCAGTCAAACTTGGTCTTGTCGGTGGCCGTCTCCTTCGTGGTGTTCCTTATCAGAGCTGTATCTGTGGTCCATGGGCTCAGACATGTTACACGGATACCCTTTGATTTTACCGCTTCTGTGGACTATAAGACCGGGTACACACGATCAAATTTATTTCAGCAAATGACACTGTCACTATCTTCACCACAGGAAGTCGTTTCATCTTTTGGCTCTTTTGGTTTCATTTTCTGTTCTACTTATTTCGGATCAAATATCGTTGAACATTTGTAATGGTGAAATAATCGAAAGACGTTTAACGCTCGACAGTTAGCAGTAATTCCAAACAATCATACATTTAAAAAATGAAGAAAGAAATCAATACAGGTGTATTCCTTGGAAAAGAGAAACGGTCAACAAGTTTTATAATGGCAGTACGACATCATGATGTTGTAGTTGTAGTTGTAATATCTCGATCACTGGTACGTATTCTTTAATAAACACATCTCCATGTTCTTTCAGTTTTCTATAGTATAATGTACCTAAGTCATGCTTGATTGTCTCTGTTCAATTGAACACTACAAAGATGTAAAATACAGGGGCCCAATAATAATAACCTGTTATATACTTCTCAAGAGATCGACTTTAGTTGCATCAGAGGGAGATACATTCTTTGCAAATCAACTAAATTAATAACGAGTATGGCCACTTTGATTAGAAACCATGGAAACTGTTTAGTGCCTGTGTATGTAACTTTGTTATTTTCTTCAATATTGCGTTCATATTTCAAATTTGTCCAGTGTGTAAACAGACAGTAGGACCCGTATGTTACACCAGTGGATGACACCTGTTATTGCAGTGACGACAACTCCTCAGAGTATATTACTAGAAGGACAGTGGTGCATCCACATTGATTCAACTCATTGTGCCGAATATGGTATTTTGAAGAGTTGTGTGGTTTATCCACCACTTCTTTGATTTATTCAGAACGTATACACGCATGGGCTCTGAACTCACTGGGTAGAAATGGAGCCCAGACATAAAGACTAAACGTTACGACGTTCATGGCATGTATGACGCATATGGACATCTCCTGTCTGAGAACGCCTGTTGTAATAACTCATGAAAATTCAGACGATTGTTCCCGTTGTCAAATTAGTTAGCGTAAAATATCCGCGGAACAGACTGCTTCGCATTGGAACTACTGCGGGCTATACGAATATAAAGGCATGCCATTTGGACTGTACTTTTCAAGAATAGGCCAACTTGTAACGTTCTAGAGTTGACTGATGTGAGATATTAGCATCTGGTATTTACCAAATTATTTAGTTAAATAATTGATATTGTGGGGCTGCAACCCCCCCCCCCCCCCGGCAATTTTGGTTCGAAACAATGGAAACTATCCAGTACGCCTGTATGACATTGTCATTTTGTGAAATACTGCTGTCGTTCGACTTGGAAACGACCAGTAGCATCCGTGTTCTGTACAAGAGGTGACTCCTGTTACTGAAGTGATGACTCACTGGCGTACTGTACTTTGAACGTTCTAATGGAAGCCATCGAAAAAGATGTGCTGTCTGTTTCTATTAGATCGTGAGCCAGCAATAGGTTCAACTGCCTCCTGAGGAATTTTGCCCACTGTTTTTCTGAAATTTATCACATGCCAATTTGAAAACCCGTTTGTATGCACTCTGACCATGGGACGTTTCAGATTGATGGAACTTTTGAAATGCGGGTACAGATGGAAAAGCACCATGTGAATAGTTAAAGTACTTCAATATTTGGTATTTTTGGAAAGGCTATATAATGCACTAAATTATTATAACACATTTGAACATGTATGAGGCGTTTATGACGTCATCGTATGACATTATATTTATTGCCGGAAAAAACAACGGTGCCTTAGAATCCAGCATCCATCCGACTTTCATTACCAGTGTATATTTGAACATTCTAACAGAGGTCACAAATAAGGGGGAATGAAATCACAGAATATACTTTACCGCTAATACCCTGCTATATGCGATTACTCCAGCCTTCGATGCTCCATAGTGTGGCGTGAGGGTATATCTCCACGGTTCTAGCCCTAAAGTAAAATTATTCCACCATCAATAATGATTTTGACGAATTATCTTAAACCGGGCTCACCAGAGCAAATGTTAATCACTCAACATTACAGGGTATGGTATACCGTACCCATTTCTGTGTTAAGATATAAAGAAAGGTCTAGATTTCTCCATCCAATTCTCGTCTAATCACAGAACCCCTGTCTAAATGCATATTTGACTTCTCCTGAAGAACAGGTGACGTTTACATACTAAAAACTACTGTCTGTGCGTGAGGTTAATGAAGCCGATTTTTCTTTTCGAAATCTACTTGCCAAATCGTAGTTTTTCTGAAGGTTACACACTGAAATATAATTTGAAGGTAATTTGGCAAGTTTTTGGATAGACAAAAAATCGGTTTCATTACCGTCACAGACAGGGTTTTTTCGTATGTAAACTTCACATATATTGTAAATGGAGATTTTGAGTGGGTTAGCAGTTACTCTTACCTGTTGCAGACACCGTGTTTATGATCAGGCCTCCTCCGTGTGATTTGAAGTACTCCACGGCTAAGTCAGTACCTCTCATCGCCGCATGCTGTGAACACGAAACCATTTAAGAAACAGAAAAGAAAGAAAGATACCGATGAATGGCTTGAATATAGAATGTACATGCATACATTCATCATATCATAGCCCGAAAACACCATCCGAAAGAGTCTAATTACTTTCTGTTACTTAATTGTTACTGCTCATTAGAGAGAGAGAGAATTAAGGTTTAACGTCGCATTCCTGCTCATTAGATCATAGTTTGACGTCACTTGTGGTCATGTGACTTCCCGGCACGGATGGTCCGGTAAACAAGTCTAAACATGTCGGAGTGCGTGTATTTGGGCATCTCGAGGCGGAGTTCCTTCTTGTGCACATACGATCCACATAACCTGTTAAACATGATAGACTTCTTAGATAGGCCGGGGCGCCCATTAGCTCGGGCACAATCTGAAATCGAACGCTCTACAGAGAACGAGTGGGGCGACAGATATAGAGGTCTATTCAACGAGACACCTGGATCCAGGCATACGCCGTATGGTGTTATGGGTGCACATGCTCAATGGGAAGTGAGTCGATCTGCCGAGAACCAGAGAGGTGAGAGAATTGTGGTGTCACCCAACAGGACTCGTGGATCCCTGCATGCTCCATCAGGTATTTTATGTAGGGAATTATGGGTGCGCATGCGCAACCGAAAGTGAAACGCTCTATCGTAAACCATGGGGGTGCGAGACTCCTGGGTCAATTATGCGCCATCGGGTGATGCGGATAGGGAAATATGAGTGCGCATAGTCAACCGGAAGTGAGACGCTTTACCGAGAACGAGAGGAATGAAAGACGTCTGGCTTCAACAAAGGAGACTTCCGAGTATCGAGCTTTTCATGACCGGAGGTATCGATGTCTCTCCAAACTAAACAAAATGGCGGTTCAGGGGATTCCATAGGACGAGCGTTCGCGCAATCTATGCGCAATGAGTGCGACTCTCAAGGGTAGATGTAACACCATGCGTACGTCGGCCTCGAACTCGGACTTTGAAGAGTGCATACTTGTGTGGGAGATCCAGAGAAGAGTTCCACTTCTGGTTGCGCATGCGCACTTCACCCATCACAGATTCGTTCTTACTGCACCAATCACTACCCAGCTAGTAGTAAAGTCCCGAGGTATTGGGATCCCGACCCTACCTTACCCAGCTTAACGTGCTATGGGAACTGTATGGACACAATAAGGAATCCCGCGTCTCTGATGCTAAGACACGCACTGCGAAATGTTCAGACTGCCCAGAAATCACGCGACCAGAAGTGACGTCATCATCGGAAGTAACGTGACCGGCAGCTGCGCAACTTAAAAGCGATCTTGTGTCCTATACACATACGGAACCGGAAGTGCGCATCGCTCAAACAGGAAGACTCCACTGCGCATTGGCATAGGGTCTTTATTGCCTTCTCTACTACGTGTGTGCTCTTAAGGTATGCTTAAATTAACAGCCAATGAATGGACAACGTTTTTGAAGAAAAAAAAAACTCGTCCACTGATGTTGGAACGATGCTCCCGTCTCGGTTGGCATCGTGCCGATGTCATTGGACAAGTTTATGTGGTCTCTCGAATGGGAAGTGATTTTGTCAGCTGAGTCAGCTGTTGGGAAATTACGTGGATATATGCCTATTTGTGTCGCTTTGTTAATCAATTTCCCGATGGAAACAACAGTTAAACTTGAGAAGGAAATTTCATCTTGTAATTTATTTGTTTGTTTTATTCGATTGTTACTTGTAGGAAAGCAGACGTCCCTTTCCTACGGTGGCCTCTCCTAATGAACGCCTGTACTTGACACATGTACATTTCACATAACCGTGGTAAATCGTGTTATAATTGCACGGTTAGCTCGATGTTATTGACACAAGTGCCATAGAATTCTTCATTGTGTGCCTGTAATTAATATCCCCAACAGGTTAGAAAGAATTACCTCTCTAAAATGGGGGTTTTTTGCCCAATAAAATCAAGAATATATCGAACTAAGAAACATCTGTCATAGGGGACCATAGCCATATATATCCGCATCGAGTGTTATTAAAAAAAACAACAACAAAAACTGTCGTCTATCTAATTTGCATAATAATAGACGACACGTTTTTTCTCTAATAAGAATTCTATAACATTTGTAACTATTACACACTGCTAAGTGTGCGTATATTTGGGACGTTTTAGCACGGTTTAGAGGGTTGTGACGTCTGAAATCTACACGTGCCATTTTGATAAGAGCAGATGTTCATTCGTAAGATTTTATTTTACAGGACGGGAGACAGTTGGAGAGGAATTGTAGGCCTAAATGTCGTCTGCTTTCACACAACCTGCCTCAGGTGACAGATTCATCCCTATTCGAGATTGCCACGTTACCAAATGACCTTGTAATCTTTGTTGATAATCAATTTAAGTAGTGCAATAGAATAGGAATAATATTCCCATAGACGTGCTCAACGTATAGTTGAGGCACGATGAGTATGGGATATTTGATATTTTAGGGCCAAGGGCGATATTCTTAATTAGGGATATTATAGACACGCAAAAGGAGAAAATAATTTTACCACACGTTCCGGAGTCCGTCGCTCTTCGACAAATATGTGCTGTTTAAGTGACAAAAAATTGTGTTTTTCCTACAAGTTCCGTGCTCTTTCTTTCATATTCGGATGCGTTCTCTCATAAATAGCGCCTTTTTCTTCAGGAGCGCGAGATTTTTCTTCAGGTTTGCAACGTTTCCTTCCGAAGGAGGACGGTGGCCAGCATTGGACATATTCGGAGAAATCTCGAGATCACTAATACTATTGGAAAAGCCTATTCATTAAACGATTGGACTTTGGCCTGGCAAATGCATCCTCTGTCATGGCTCGGCTTTGTCATGACCAGGGATGATATCTGATGCCCTGAGAGTGCGGAGTAATCGGACAAAAACGAAGTTCTCACCATATTGATATGTAAGGTCATTTCCCACTGGACCTCATTATGAATACCAGCATTGTTCACCATTATGTCCAAACGTCCAAAGCGATCAACGGTGTAAGCGAATGAAGCTACAACGATAGCAATAACTGCAATTACATATACAGGTGCGCACAATTGTTATCTAAACTGCTACTGTTACTATTCATGTCCACACCCTGAACACATCGTTTATAGGCAGATATTGGTCATGTATTCCATTACACTTCTGAGCTGACCAAGGGGATATAAAATAAGATGACAGTCTAGTATTACCTTTTATTTAGCGTTTAGATACATCGATGTAATAAATGTGTTCAAGTGTTCAATATACCTTCAAGTTCTTCCTTGATGGACACGTCAGACCGTTTAACTGTGAAACACCCAGGGTCATATTTCCCTGTCCATTCTACTTTCGTTGTTTCCAGAACATCTTCACGCAAATCCACGATACATACCTCACAAAAATATACGGTACAATTTTTAATGATGATTTTATGTTATGTTTTAATGCAACGGATGTAACAAATGAGGGTGGAATGGCTGCAATTGTGAACTGCAAGTTATGAAAACATGGGTTATATTCTGTAGTTACGACACATTTAACTAAATAGCTAACTCCAAAACCTGTAGCTGTGGCACACTTGTTATGGATCTAAGCCTGTACCGCAGCTCCAGGTCACAAACCTCCATTGAAGTTCCTGGGTTTAAGATTATTATCAGGCTTTCACTTCCGGCGAACATTGATTTAGCCATTATACCTGACTGGGCCAGAAATGGTGTGTGGCGTATTTTAAAATGTTTCTATAATATTTTAAAATAATATTTTAAAATAATCTCAAATATATCATAACCACCTTTTCAAATTTTAATCGGAAAAAAAATCTGGGTCAGTTTGATTGACCACCTTCGAAATTTGCCGTAATGGTGTCGAGCTGGATGACTCTATTTCTGGCGGTCTATCTCGAAAACAGGTGGGGAATGTATGCTGAATTTTTTATATGTTTGAGAGGAAATGCCAGGCTACCTGGTGTGGTGGGTGATTGGTGGCGGCGAATATTAGGGAATATAGTTTTCTCAAGATGTGATCTGCCAATTTACTATATATTAAGTAAGGCGATTATTTAGTGGTCGATGATCTCCAGGTTCATCCCCTACGGTCCAGTACGGTAGACAATCCCATTCGCGACTGCTCGGCCTTTTCCATCGAATTAATATGACCTCGCGCATTAATGGTGTAGGGATTTTATCCCTCGCAGCTGTAGACTCAACCTCCCCACACCGCATGCTCCATTTCGCAGGCTCCATTACCATGTGTTATTAGACCCCCAGCGAGGTGGTTGCTGTAGACATTTATCCGCTGGACGTGTGGCACAGGATGTTTGTCCGCTAACATAGTCCTTGTTGTATTTCACACTTATCAGGAAATACAATATATATCTAAATGAACTGAATATTCCCTCGATTCTGCCCCCGAAAAATCTCGTCTAAATCGAGTTGTTTCTCCTGGCTTTTCGTCTCAGGCCGATCTCCATGGCAACGGAAGTCCCAGATGGACTAGTACTAGATACTGAGCCTCAGATGAGTGACGCCACCAATACCTAGTAAATTCCACAGTATAGAGAATTTCGTCAGCTACGCAGATGTTCATTCAGGTGTGATATATCTGAATTCTGTGAGTTTATTGTCAAGTTATACACACGTGTAGGATACATACCTTTCCTCCGCGTTGAAGCAGACTTTCGCCGATTGCTCGCCCGATACCTTGTCCACCACCAGTTATTAAGGCAACCTTGCCAGGTATATGCATGTTTGCAATACTTTGACTATTTGATCGCTGAAACGAGCCGTGCTGCGAACGAGCCGGTTCTATTCAGGAGATACATGTTATGTTATCTTTCAGTTTAACCTAATCTTGATATTTTCTAGGTAAGGTATCTATGGTGAACCAGTGGTCCCTCCAAGCATTTGTATCTCATTCTAACGGTCAAACAGAACACATGTCCAGATACCACGTTCCCATGTGTTACGTTAATGGAACATTGGACCGAGAAAACAGCCATCAGTTTAACACAAACAAAATGAAAATTTGAAAATTCCATTGAAACACATTGTGTATATATAGCATGCCGATATTCGTTAAACACAACATCATTAGTGATAGTAAAAGCGGATCTTTATACCTATTGACTTACTTTCGTGATCTAACTGTGGAGTCACGTGGAGGTGACGTCACTTCTGGGTCAAAGGTTATTGAGTGCACCTCCGGTCACGTGATCGGAAGTGACCTTTGGTATTCCTCCGCCGTGAAGTGGTCATTTCGGCAGTGATGCGGTCACTTCAGGTACCGGGGAAAGCCTCCGCGGACAGACAAGTGGTCCCATGTCGAGGGCCATGAGACTTCAAATACGCTGGTTGTCTCTTCGCCTGAATGTCAGAGAATGTTCGACGATGTGCGATAATCTCCAGGATTGTCCTGAGTGGTAAGCGGAGAACACAGAATGTTCTTTGTGGTGTATGTTTGGTGTGGCGGGAAACGACCCCCTCCCTCCACTCTCTGGGGGTACGAAAATTCCCATACAAGTGGGTGAAATATTCAATAAACTATGGTGGCTTAATTTCTTATTTTCGCCCGCGAAAACAAGAAAACACGAAGTTTTGAAACTTATAATTTCTTGTTTTCTGGGAAAACAAAAACGGGAAATAAAGAAATGGCACAAATCAGCAAGTTTCTTGTAAATTTCTTGTTTTCTTGTTTTCGTAATTTCGAGTTTTCTTAATTTCTTATCTTCTTGCATCTCCTTCATTTTTTCTCAATTTCTTGTTTTCGCGGGAGAAAACAAGAAAGCAAGAATTTAAGAAATGGCACAAAGAAGCCACCATAATAAACATAACCTATGTGTGCTTTACCATGTTATTAATATGATTCTATGATCAGTGCGATCCCAGTATCGAGCTCTTCGTGTCTGGCGGTATTTGTTGTTCCGCAATTTCATAACAAACTAATAAAATGGCGGCTCTTGCTTGGGAAATCCCCCTATGACACCGATCGTGCTGCCATCTGTGCACTCTGTACGCAAGGGAGACAACTCTGACAGGGTACATGTAAAACCATGCGCTTGTCGGACCCGAACTCGGACCTTGGAGGATGTTTACGTGTGTGGGAGGTGTAGGGAGGGAGTGATTTGAGCTAATATAGACGTATGATGTATGCTCTTGAAGCTCAGGAACAGTCCTACAGTATTGTCAAGTGAGAATTACACAGATATACCTCAGTTACCAGAGGGCGAATATTTATAATTCCATGGTATATGTCTAATGGGGAACCCACGCATGGACATTTGTGTGGCAACTGATTTTTTCTGTCACACGCTGTAGAATACGACGGCAGGTGTCTCGGGGCCAGTTCAGAGGAAAAGTTCTGACTGCACATGCGCAGGCAGACCCGGGGGTGCACTCCATGGATTCTTCCATTTTGCAAGGAATGGACCATATGTCCGCTGTGGCCTCCAATTGTCGTAAAATCTTCAAACCAAATCAAATATATGCATATATTTTCTGAAAGAGCATGATATATGTTAAAATATTATGTTAAGACACAGCACTGATATGTTATGGCAAACTGAATCTTGAACATTCCCCTCCAACCTTGCTTCATTTTTCATAGAAACCCTTAAAAAGTCAGAAAATGGTCAAATTCGGCTCAATTTCCAGAAAAATCTGTAATTGCGATTTAAATTAATTTTTCCCATGTTCCCAGTTTCGGTGCCAACTTGAAAAGACACAAAAAAGTCAACCCACCCGTTTTTGTCAGATTTTCTCTCCGAAAATGAGTGCTGATTTTTAGGCACAGTCAAGGGGCATTACGACAAAATTTACTCCATGACCGCGATTACTGTGTAGACTAAACCAGCCATCGATCTGTATATGCTCGTTGCAGCGCTCATAATTCTGAACAGGATCGTATTATAGATATAAGCTATTAAGAATTATGATGTAGCAGAAGACGGACAGTCTATCGTATTATGAAATCAGACCGAGGCCATTACTACGAAATTGTAGAGGACCACCTGCGGTGGACATTTTAGGATCGATGTGCACTATCTGGGGTCCAAATGAACCGGAGAAGGTGTCATATTGAAGCCGTCGTAAAGTAAGACTGGTTGGTGTGCAGTGGAAATATCTCCCATCTGCGCATGCGCAGAGGAAAAAGGCATTGGAATGGACGTTTGGGGTGGAGATGGAACAATATTGGTTCAAATGGGCCGTGTGAGGTATCAAATTGAAGCACTCGTAGGGAACACGACTGGTGTGTCGTGGAAATGGTGTCATTCTGCGCATGCCCAGACGTGGAGTACAAAAGAACGAGCATTTGAGGTGGGAGGTTTGGGGTAGAGGTGCACCATCCTTGCTCTTAATGATCCGCTTTAGTACCGTGTGGGGTAGACTAATGTGACGTCATCAATAGTTGAGAAAGAGTAATTAAAGTCCAGTTGCCCCTTAGTAGTAGAGAAAGCGGGAATCCAGGATATTTGCCCTATGACCTTTGTGGAGAGCTTCACAGTAGCGCCTTAACGCCTATCTTAACGCATTAACGCCTATCTCAACGCCTTAACGCCCTAACTTAAAGCCATAACGCCCGTGCCAACGCCTTGACGCCATAATGCAACAGATAAGAGAAAGAAAGATGAACACGTTCACAAGTTTTCCTATATTTATTCCCCCCAATGTTACATCACACACAAACTGGGGCAACCGCGTTGGGTATGTTTACAACTCAAGTATGCTCTTGTCCAATCAGAATCCACTATTTGGTGCTGTATCTATCATATTCGTTCTTGCCCGCTAGATTTATTCTCGGTTATGCTCTTGTCCAATCAGAAGCCGTCCTTTGGTGTTGCGTCAATCTTCGGCCATAGTGTAAACCTGCTGTAAGTTATCCTGTCCGGATCATGGACACCGATATTCTTTGATGGACGACGGCTTAATAATGAATGACGGACCAGACGCTTGTAATGTAATTTCCTGTAACGTAGGCTGACTATCGGTATCAGTCGGTGGACTCTCAGAATCAGCTGGCATATTCTCAATATCTGCATCGGCTTCGGTGTCCTCAATCCCATGTATATTCTTCTGGTGTCGCATCATATCGTAATGTATGGTGAACGTGCGTTCGCACTCAGAGGAAGTATAAGCCATGTTGACTGTTGAGCGTCGATTGTGCACGTTTTGGGGATGCTCTTGCCTTTATGGAGAGTAATGTTCGTCAACGCCTAGCTCAAAGTTTCAAAGTGAAATAGCTCAGAAGCTCTGATGGGTCTACATATTCCATGGAATTGACACTAATTCAAGAAAATGCAGTGACGCCCGTCAAAGCCCGTTGTTACGCTTTCGTCAGTTGTGAGAGGATATGGGGCTACCACCCACCGAGTCCCAGTAAAATGCGATTAAAATGTGCAAACCGCTGTTCTATGGCATGTTGCCGTTACAGTATCCTGGGCTGCCCGACGACGATTCGCACAAACGGATCAGAGCGACCATGGCCGAAGATTGACGCGACACCAAAGGACGGCTTCTGAGTGAACAAGAGCAACCGAGAATACATCTAACAGGCAAGAACGAATATGACAGATGCAGCACCAAATGGCGGCTTCTGATTAGACAAGAGCATAATTGAATTGTAAACATACTCAACGCGGCTTCCCCAGCTTGGGTATGATGTAACATTGGGGATAATAAGCTATAGGAAAACTTGTGATTGTGTTGACAATTCTTTCCCTCATCTGTCTGCATCGTCGCGTCCAGGCGTTGGAATGGGCGTTATGGCTTTAAGATAGGCGTTAAGGCGTTACTGTAAAGCTCCCTACAAATGTCATAGCGCAAATATACTGAGTTTTTGCTTCCTCTACTACTAAGGGGCATTTGAACTTTAAAATCGCTTTCTCTACCACTGATGGCGTCACATTAGTTTACCTCCCCCCCACGGTACAATAGCGGACCATTAGGAGCAAGGATGGTGCACCACTACCCCAAAACTCCCACCTCAAATGCCCCTTCTATACTACTCCACGGCTGGGCATGCGCAGAATGACATCATTTCCACGACACACAAGTTCAGTCGGATACTTCCCACACGGCCTATTCGGATCATTATTGGACCATTTCTACTCGAAAACGTCCATTGCAATGCCCTTTTCCCAGTGCGCATGCGCAGATGGACGGTATTTTCACTACATACCCGTCCAATCTGACTGCGACAGCTTCAATATGACACCCCCACGGTTCATTTGGACCACGGATAGTCCACCTCGACCCCAAAACGTCCACCTCAGGCCTGCTTATCCGCTGCGCATGTGCAGTCAGAACTTTTCAGCGAAAGTCTACCCATGGCCTCGAGACCTCTGCCGTCGTATTCTATAGCGTGAGACTGAAAAAACAAGTTGCCACACTCCATTCCGCAAATGTCCATGCGTGAGCTTCCCATTGTGCCTATACCATATAAGTATATATATCCTCCCTCTAGTTTATCAGGGTAATTCTCACTTGACGAGACTGTAGGACTGTACCCGAGCTCCAAGAGCATAGGACATACGTCTATTATAGCTCAAATCTCCCCTCCCCACACCTCCCACACGCGTAAACATCCTTCAATGTCCCAGTTCGAGTCCGACAAGCGCATGATTTTTCATGTACCCTGTCGGAGTTGTCTTCCTTGCTTACAGAATGCATAGATGCAGCACCATCGATGTAATACGGGGATTTCCCAAGCAAGAGCCGCCATTTTATTAGTTTGTTATGAAATTGCGGAAAAACATCGCACTGATCATAGACTCATATTCATAACATGGTACATCAGATATAGGTTATGTTTGTTAAATATTTCAACTTGAATGGGTATTTTGTACGGCAGAGTGGGGGAATCCCGTCCACACCATACACACACCACAAAGAACATTCTAGAAAATTCCCTGGGTTTTCCGCTTACCATTCACGACATTCCGGAGATTAAAGACATTCCACCGTCTGGTCATGTCATCCAAGTTGCAACAACTGAACAGGTACAACAAAAGCGTACCTGAGATATAACACATATCACGAACCGTTAGATTCTTGGTATGTGCATTAGAATAGGTTAACCAGAAGACTAT
>JAVTVY010014749.1:0-60724 GCA_036873755.1 Hanleya hanleyi | reverse complement strand
AAAATTGAATAATAAGCATAAAGGGAACTACTTGCCAAATTTGGTGCTTTTATCCGCTCTGTAACGGTAATTTCGCTAATCCCTCCAGTAATTAAATCCCCCTATCAATATTCAATCACCTCCAATTTTGGGTACAAAATTCAATCGGTGGTTCTAATAAATTTGATCACTCTCTAAAATCATTGAAATAACAAATAGATAATGGATTATACATGTATGCATGATTTTGGACCATTATCAAGTTTCGGTTCTAATAAATCTGATCACCCCCAAATTTTATGTTGGGAAATTGAACTTCCTGTGATTGAATTATTAGAGGGATTACCGTGATCGTACCTTTATCTTTTGTGAATTAGCATTGACATGGTTCTCATTACTAAACGAGGCTAAACGGTCTGTCTACTTGCACATTTCAGCCACCTACTTCTCAGTTTTACCTGCTACTGGAATACATGTACTTAAAGTGATCATAAACCCTCAAGTAAAGTTTCCATCAAATGAAAGCCCATTGGAAACTATGTGGAAAAATATTTATTGTAATTTTTTATGATTTTATTACACAGAGTAAACTGCAAATAAAGCATTGTATTCTATGATGGTCTGTTGCAATCATATTTAGGCCCAGTGACGTCACACTGCCTTTAATATATTTCAAACTGTATATGTACTTTCCAATGCTTGATTCAAGCTTAAGGTGTGTACGGTAATTCCCCTAATAATTCAATCACAGGAAGTTCACTTTTGAGCTCAGTTATTTAAACACAGAGAAAAAGTAACATTCCCATTCTTCATTCAAATTGAAGAAAAGTCATATAATGACAAAATGTGACACTTTGTAGCTGGTGCCATCAAGAATATTTCTAGATATAAGCCATTTTTGCTGCACTTCCGGTGATCGAATTATTAGGGGAATTACCGTATACTTTGAGTTTCAACACATTCACTGTTCCAATGTGCATGTTTCATCAAAATCAGAGAAATTAAATGTAATATTCAAATTGACTTGACACTTATGAGTTACCATCTCTCAGATTTTTTATGAAACATGCACATTGAAACAGTGAGTCTGTGTTGAAACTCAAAGTATACACACCGTAAGCTTGAATCAAGCATTGGAAAGTGCATACAAAGTTGACGTCACTGGACCTAAATATGACTGCAAAAGACCACCATTTGCATTTTACCAATAAAATCGTAAAAAATTACAATAAATATTTTTCCACACAGTTTCTAATGGTCTTTCATTTGATGGAAACTTTACTTGAGGGTTTACGATCACTTTAATGAGAACCAATTAGAAATACTATTGAAATCTATGATTATACATGTACTTTGCTTGGGACACTTTTTTCTTCAAACTTTGCCTTTGCCTTGTGTTTGTGAGAGAGGGGTAAAGCGGTGGTGTCTGTGTTGGTGTCGGTGTCCAGTTAAGTTTTATGTTTAATAGCACAACGTTAGACTCAAGCTGGAAGGTTAATGTTTTTTGTTTAGGCTGGACTTACAATAATTTTGACTTCTTTTGGACTCGGAAAGTCTTCTGGGTTAATCTTTTTTGTTTAGGCTGGATTTAGAATAATTTTGACTTCTTTTGGACTCGGAAAGTTTTCTGGGTTAATCTTTTTTGTTTAGGCTGGACTCAGAATAATCTTGACTTCTTTTGGACTCTGAAAGTCCAGGAGCTTACATCATGCTACACTTATTCGACCCATCCACTACTCTCGGAAAGCATGTCCCCACCCCTGGGGCACCAATGTCCACCCTCTATCTCCTAACTTACACTTCACCCGACCCCATACCCTCCTATTTCATTTTCTAATTTTATATCTCTTATATGTGATACTAACCCATTAGGTAGGAGATGCAGTGTACATTGTATATACACAAACACGTCAAATCCACTACAATATATTCCTTTATAGTAATTACTAATAGTTTAATGACATTATTTTATTTCAGAAGTACAATATTATATAACCGCCGGGGGGAATCCCGCAGTACCGAGCCCCTGGTTGTTTGGAATTTTATGTCGCCTTTAATGAAGGACACCATTTCCTTCAATTTTGGTATCGAATCCCATTCCACATCATGATTTAACCTAAAGCTTTTGCACGAACCATACTTGTCCAGGCATTTCACACCCACATCTCAGACCAAATTTCAATTGTACATGTATTCATAATGACATGTATAAGCTTACTTTTGGAAAAAAAGGTAATCTTTATTTCAAGTTTTATAATATAGTTCATCTTTCAATCCAACTTCAACATCACTGACAAAGAAGTCAAATCTTTATAACAATATGTATTGTCATTGCCAGTGATGTGCAACCTGAAGGGCTCGATCTTTATGCGAAGCTGCATGTTATTGACAAAACCCAAAACGGCGAGCTGCCGGGTTACACATAACCCTTGTTATAATAAAGGATGCTCTTTCATTCTGTTGTATGGGAGCTTTAACCTATTGTTTCCTTCATGGTTGCCAATAATGTATTACTTGGGGTGGGACGTTGCTACATTTTGATACGTTTCCACTGCAACATCATATTGTGATGTTGCAAACCAATTCCATATCATGACTTCAACAAAGGACATTGCACTTTACATACTGATGCCAGCTGGTATTACAATAGAAATGTCGCACTGAACGCGGATATGTCCAAATAAAATGTACCACAATGACCAAGGTGGTCTGCAATGCCACCGAGCTCAATTTGGAAGTTATTTGAATTGTTCTTGAATCATTTTATTGGGAAGTTCTTCATGTAAGGATCTTCAAGCCAGGAACACAGTGTGCAATACAGCTTGTCAAGTAGCTTTTCCAGGTTTAACAAGATTCCCTACATGTAGTCACCTATTGTGTTTTCCTTACATGACGAATAGACCTGTTTAGTGCACTGTTTTCATGTTATCACTGTTATCTCTTTTCATGTTATCGAGTCACAAATTCACCTCACGGCACATATTGCATTGTGAATAGGTATGAAGTGTGAATGTAAGCCTTAATTAATGTTGATTCATTTGTACGTACAGACGTAGGTTTAGGTTTCATTCAGCGTACTCAGATCTAACATTTTTGTTTTTGCAGATATATTAAAATCTCGCACATTTGGGCATTTGCATGGAATTATTTATAAAGTAACCAACAATCATTCAAAATTGCCCCCGTTTGCACAAAAAGGAACCTGTGATCTAAAAAATTATATGAACCTAATTTATTACAAACTATTTTTTTTATGGCCTCCATGGAGGGAGGAACATATATGATCTACTGTTATATTGCATGAAAGGTTGCCTAGAATTTTGCATATTTCGGTTCCCGTAATCTCAGCCTGAAATACTCAGATGCCACACCTTAGTCAAATTAAAATTACAAGGTCTGCATGTAGTTCTCCTGGTCGAACCAGGGCATGCTGCATGGGCACACAGATTATTTAAGTGCCTAAACTCTACCGTCAATTAGATTGCTGAACAACCACCAAAAGGAACTTGAGGAAAAGGCCATACCAACAAACAAAGCCATTGACATGTAACAGGGATGTCATTAGAAGGCAGTACTTGCATCCCTTTTTGGCCTCCAACTATGAGAAATACTGCCCAAAACAGCCGCCTACTTTTCACGCAATTTCTGTACTTCAAGCACTACATGTCACTTCTTGTGGCTGCTCACTTCCATGCCTTCCACCTGCTACTTCAAAACTTAGTGACATCCCTGTATAGTTTTTCTAGGTGAAACAAGTACATGTGTAAAGAACAAAGGCAATGGGTTCTTACATGGTCCACATACGTGCAAGCCCCAACTATCAAATACAACTCATTCACTTATAAATTTTCTAGGTCAAACAAGTGCATGAACAGCATATAACGGTGGTTAGGACAATGTGGTTGAATAAGTTAATGAACATAATTGACTGATAAAATTTGTCTGTTACAAAGGAAAATTGGAGCCAAATACTAAAGCGGCGTATCTGACATGACTAAAAATTGAAGAGTGAATATTGGGGGAAATGATATTCTATCTACCCAAGTGGGATGATTCAATATGGCTTGTCCATCTCAAAGGAAAATTGGAACGAAATACCAAACTGGCGTAGCTGACATGGCTCAAAATTTCATAGGAAAGAATATTACAGAGGGCATCTACGTAAGGGGGACAACTGTCATGTATGCTTCCCAGGGTGAAATAGTTTAGGTAGAATGAACTTATTCATCCGATGTATAAAAATTAATATTCAAAAGACACAAAATGGATGGGAAAGCAAACTGGTGTATCTACATGTCTATAATTTCAGGACTCTGTGAATCTTCGGAAACGCGTTTTGATCTGTAGATTTCCAAGTGTGACTACTCAATATGGCTTTTCTCTCTGAATGGAAAATGGAAGTGAAATACCAAACTAGCGTATCTGACATGACTGAAAATTGAAGAGTGAATCTTGGAAAATGATATCTTTTTCTATCCAAGGGGGAAGAGTGAATCTTGAGGAAATTATATTTTATCTACACAAGAGGGACCACTCGATATGGCTTGTCTGTCGTGAAGGAAAATGGGAGTGAAATACCAAACTGGCGTATGTGACATGGCTAAAAATTCAAAGGAGAGAATAATTTACAGAGGACATCTACATAAGGGGGGCAATTCACTGTCACGTATGCTTCCCAGAGTAAAATAGGAGTGGTAGAATGAACTTATCTGATAGTTAATATCAAAAGACGTAAAATGGAAGGGAAAGCAAACTGGCGTATCTGACATGCCTAGAATTTCAACACTCGGTGAATCTTCGGAAACAAGTTTTATCCGTAGACCCAAGGGGGACTACTCAATATGGCTTTTCTCTCTGAATGGAAAATGGGAGCGAAATACCAAACTGGCATGTCTGACATGACAAAAAATTCGAGTGGAACTTGCGGAAATTATATTTTATTTACCCAAGGGAGACGACTCAATATGTCTTGTCTGCCGCGAAGGAAAATAACCGGAATACCAAACTGGCGTATCTGACATGGCTAAAAATTTCAAAGCAGAGAATAAATAACAGAGGACATCTATGTAAGGGGGACAACTCACTGTCACTTATGTTTCACAGGGTAGAATGATGTTAATTTTCTGATGTATAAAAATTAATATTCAAAAGATGCAAAATGGAAGGCAAAGCAAACTGGCGTATCTGACATGACTATAATTTCAAGACTCGATGAATCTTCGGAAACAAGTTTTATCCGTAGACCCAAGGGGGACTACTCAATATGGCTTTTCTCTCTGAATGGAGAATGGGAGCGAAATACCAAACTGTCCTATCTGACATGACTAAAATTGAAAGTTGAATCTTGGGAAATATTTTTTCTACCCAAGGGGGACAACTCATTATTGATAAATTGATGTCGCGAAGGAAAATTGAATCGAAATACCAAACTGGCGTATCTGACATGCCTGAAAATTGAAGACTGAATGTTGGGGAAGTTATATTTTATTTACCCAAGGGGGACGACTCAATATGGCTTGTCTTTTGCGAAGGAAAATGGGAGTGAAATACCAAAGTGGCGTATCTGCCATGGCTAAAAATTTCAAAGGAGAGAATAATGTACAGAGGACATCTACGTAAGGGGAACAAGTCACTGTCATGTATGCTTCCCAGGATAAAAGAGGAGAGGTAGAATGAACTTAGTTATCTGATGTATCAAAATTAATATTCAAAAGACTCAAAGTAAATGAAAAGCAAAATGGCGTATCTGACATGACTATAATTTCAACACTCGGTGAATCATCGGAAATAAGATTTTATCTGTAGACCCAAGGGGGACTACTCAATATGGGTTTACTCGCAAGGGAATAACTCGATGTGAAGTATCAAAGTGCCATATGTGACATGACTAAAATTTAAACTGTTTCTCTTCAAAATGACGTTATATCTAAACAAGGGGGACTACTCAATATGATTGTCCGTCTCAAAGAAAATGGGAGCGAAATAACAAACTGGCGTATCTGACGCAGGGTAAATTAGGAGACGTAGAATAAACATATCTGATGTATAAAAATTAATAATCAAAAGACACAAAATGGATGGGAAAGCAAACTGGCGTATCTGACGTGTCTATAATTTCAAGACTAGGTTAATCTTCGGAAACAGGTTTCGACCTGTAGAACCAAGGGTGACTGCTCAATATGGCTTTTCTCTCTGAATGGAAAATGGGAGCGAAATACCAAACTGGCGTGTGAGATGACAAAAAATTGAAGAGTGGATCTTTGGGAAATTATATTTCATCTACCCAAGGGAGACGACTCAATATATCTTGTCTGTCGCGAGGGAAAATGGGAGCGATAAACCAAACTGGCGTATCTGACATGGCTAATAATGTCAAACCACAGAATAATTTACAAAGGACATCAATGTAAGGGGGACAACTCACTGCCATATATGCTTCACAAGATAAAATAGTAGAGGTAGAATGAACTTAGTTATCTGATGTATCAAAATTATATTCAAAAGACCCAAATTAAAGGAAAAGCAAACTGGCGTATCTGACATGACTATCATTTCAACACTCGGTGAATCATCGGAACAAGAATTTATTTGTAGACCCAAGGGGGACTACTCAATATGGGTTTACTCGCTAGGGAAAACTTGATGTGAAGTATCAAAGTGCCATATGTGACATTACTAAAATTTAAAGTGTTCCTCTTCGGAAATGACGCTATATCTACCCAAGGGGGACTACTCAATATGGTTGTCTGTCTCAAAGAAAATGGGAGCGAAATACCAAACTGGCGTATCTGACATGGCTAAAAATTTCAAAGCAGAGAATAATTTACAGAGGAGATCTACATGTACGTAAGGGGGACAACTCATTGTTATGTATGCTTCGCAGGGTAAAATAGGAGACGTAGAAGGAAGTTACTTATCTGATGTATAAAAGTTAACATTCAAAAGACACAAACTGGCATATCTGACATGACTATAATTTCAACACTCGGTGAATCATCGGAAACAAGATTTTATCTGTAGGCCCAAGGGGGAGTACCCAATATGGGTTTACTCGCAAGGGAAAAACTCGGTGTGAAGTATCAAAGTGCCATATGTGACATGACTAAAATTTAAAGTGTTCCTCTTCGGAAATGACGCTATATCTACACAAGGGGGGCTACTCAATATGGTTGTCTGTCTCAAAGAAAATGGGAGCGAAATGCCAAACTGGCGTATCTGACATGAGTAAAAATTTCAAAGCAGAGAATAATTTACAGAGGAGATCTACATGTACGTAATGGGGACAACTCACTGTCATGTATGCTTCGCAGGGTAAATTAGGAGACGTACATGTGTAGATTAGAATAAACATATCTGATGTATAAAAATTAATATTCAAAAGACACAAAATGGATGGGAAAGCAAACTGGCGTATCTGACATGTCTATAATTTCAAGACTAGGTTAATCTTCGGAAACCGGTTTCGACCTGTAGAACCAAGGGTGACTACTCAATATGACTTTTCTCTCTGAATGGAAGCGAAATACCAAACTGGCCTATCTGACATGACTGAAAGTTTAAGATTGAATCTTGGAAAATGATTTTTTTTTCTACCCAAGGGGGAAAACTCAATATGGCTGAATTGTCTGTCGCAAAGGAAAATTGCAGTGAAATACCAAACTGACATATCTGACATGACTAAAAATTGAAGAGTGAAACTTGAGGAAATGATATTTTTTCTATCCAAGGGGGATGACTCTATATTGCTTGTCTGTCGCGACGGAAAATTGAAGCCAAACACCAAACTGGCATATCTGACATGACTAAAAATTGAAGACTGAATCTTGGGGAAATATTTCACCTACCCAAGGGGGACTACTCGATATGGCTTGTCCGTCGCAACTGAAAATTGGAACCAAACTGGCGTATCTGACATGACTAAAATTGAACATTAAATCTTGGGAAATGATATTTTTTGATAATAGTATTGTTAATTTGTCTATCTAGTCGGAAAGTTGGAGCGAAAGCAAACTGGCGTATCTGACATGCCTATAATTTCAATGCTCAGTGAATCTTCGGAAACAAATTTCTATTTGTAGACCCCAGGGGGACTACTCAATATGGCTAATCCCGCCGAAAACGTTGAAAATGAGAGATAAGATTTGAGTGATAGGCCTACAGAATTATCTGCTGTGATCCCTTACATGGAGGAATGACCGTCATTTATATATAGCGATTATCCACAGCAAGAAGATCGTCTATATAGCGTTTGGTGAATGAGAAGGAACGAGCTTGGATGTTATAGCTACATGAATCAAATGTGGTTGACCGTATTCATCAAAATTCGATTTAAACAGTACTATACCAGAATTACACAAATTGATACAATGAATTCCTGGAGGAGTTAGGAAGTGGAATAATTGGTGAGGAATATTGCTATTTCTAGGAAAGAAAACCCGAAAAGAATCTATCCGACTGTCCCCCTTGCCCAGTCTTACCGTGTTGTCATATCGAATGCACATTCCTAGTTCAACACCTGGGCCAGGTGTATTGAAAATTACTGTCGTAATCTCAACATATTTCCTCGGGATTCTGCGTGAGGTAATGTTGCCTATAGATGACACAAGCACTTATAACTCTGCTGGTTTTATCTATGAATTTCTTACTGACATTCAGTTTTAATTCACATTCTGAAATATTATGAGGCGACGGACAAATAAATGGATACCAATCCGATAACTAACTGGTACATATCTCAGTTCGTATTGATAATGAAGAACAGACAAAACTAAAATTCCCTCTATATATTTTGAGACCCTCTAGTGTCTCTCGGCCCAGGATATTGTTTTGCCTACATACGATTTGGGTGGAACCGGTTCAGATACGGACAAATCACAGCGTCGACTGATATTTGATGTTGGGCTGTTGGTTATAATTATATTTTTATATGGTTTTAGTGGAGAATTCTTAATATATTTCAAATATGACACCTTCAAAGAAAACTAATCCATCGTATCTGCCCAGACATTACATCAACAATAATATTGCAATACATTAATCGTTTTTTATCCGCGATTTTTCGATTAAAAAAAGCGATTGAAAGTTCACGATGCGATTCTCATTCTCAACATTCTCTCATGATATGATTTCGTTTCGTTACTTGTGTCCAAATCCGCTTAATCCGGTCCGTTTGAACGTCATATCTTTTACATCTCCATGGTGTTCAGTTGAACAATCACAATGAAAACGAGACTGAGATACATTGCACGTATACTTTAGAAAACAATTCACTTGAATATAAGAATACATGTCACTGATAATGATTTAACGTAAGTAAAAACATGTCTTAATATCATCATCGAAAACTGCTGACAACTCTTGCAGAAAACCATATCTTGTGTTCTTTTAAATTTTCATTTTATTCATGTTTAGTATTGGGGCTAACTGTCGTGCGAAAAAAGGTATTTTTACCAGCAGCGAATAAGTATTCCAATAGGTAAAAATTTTGTACCACTTGTGGCAGACCTGTATCTATTCTCGTATTAATATGCCTATATGCAGAGAATCATTCCAAATTAATGCCCGTTCCGTCTCATTCACCAAACGCTAAAAAGACGATCTCCTAGCACTGGATCATCCCTATATTATCGACACTGTGAAGGATATATAGCCGCTTCACTAGATTTGAAGGAAACTACTGATAGTCCAGACGGAGCCTCATACTGATAAGGGCTTTCTCTTGTATCGAATCTATGATAAGAGAGACGATTATAATTTAGACATAGGCTAACTACCCTTTTCGGGATAGCTATATTCGGCTGACGCCTTGCCCAATTTTAAATAATGGCGGCCCATTTCGAACAGCTGTACTGTGAGCACTCTAACGAACTGTTCGATGAGAAATTCAAAAATGAAATTGATCATAGAGTAAGTGTGATAAACAGTGAACGGAAAACTGAGGATGAGTGTACTCGGTCTATTGTTACAAATGAGGATGTGAAGCAAAAGTGCAAAAAACTGAAGAATAACAAAGCCAGTGAATTCGATGGAATTGTTTATGAACATCTTAAGTTTGGCAGTGACGCCCTCTTCACGCACCTAGCACATCTATTCAGCCTAATTATTAAATATGAGCACATTCCGTCAGACTGGAAAAATGGAATACTTGTTATTATATACAAAGGAAACAAAAAACCGAGACAATGTACCAACAGCTATCGTGGGATAACACTGTTGCCTGTAATTTTTAAATTGTTTGAAATGATGCTAGCAGATGATCTGAACGATTTCCTTGACTCGGCTGTGTTCCCATGTCGACAACAGATGGCATATCAGAAAGGGCTAAGTAGTCTGTATGCCTCATTTAACTTACAAGAATGCATCAATCACAACTTGGAAAGAGGAGAAAATGTGTATACTGTTTTTCTGGATAGCGCCAAAGCCTTTGACTGTGTGTGGCACAACGGACTCCTGTATAAATTACACCAAAGAGGTATTAGAGGGAAATATTGGAGAATTTTCAAGGAAATATATACGAATATGAAAAGTTGTGTATCCTTTAATGGTAAACTGTCTCGGTGGTTCAGAATGGAACGAGGGATCCGGCAAGGCAGTTCGCTGTCTGCAAAGTTATATCTTGTGTTTATAGACGAACTGTTGTGTGAATTAGAAGAGTCCGGTGAAGGTGCTGTGATTATGGATATTATGGCCAATGTTACAACGCAGGCGGACGATATATGTTTAACCAGCATACGCCGAAGCGGAATGCGGGCAATGTTGCGCATGTGTCAGAATTACAGTAAACTGTGGCGTTTCCTTTTTAACCCGTCAAAAACACTGGGAATGACATTCTCTCAGAAGATCCCAAGGCATGTTGATGAGAGATTTGAATTATATGGAGAAACAATCCCGAAAGTGAACGAAACCACTCACGTAGGCGTTACGTTGACGAACAATCTCTCCTCTCTCAACCGCACTAAGATCGCATGCACATCTTTAAAAACTGTGACTATGTCTCTGTTGAAATCTGGAGTGCATCCCAAGGCCCTCAACCCCCTCACGAGCGCCCAAATCACAAAGCAAATAGCATATGCTAAAGCTCTTTACGGTTGCGAACTTTGGACGTTACCAAATGCACAGATCCTGATGTTAGAACGTGCCCACAGCTGGATTGTTAAATCAATCCAAGGATTTCCCAGACTGACAAGAACGGACATGTGCGTTAGCCTTCTTGGATGGACATCCATGGTGGGATATCTGGATATTAAAAAATTACTGTTTCTGGGAAATTTATGCAGATTGAATAGTGGAAAACTACCCAAGACTATCTTCCTAACTCGACTGTATTCGTGTATATCAAATGCATCAGCAAAGAGAACTCAGTTAGGGTTTATTCCTGACATAATGAAAATTTTAGAAAGGTATAACCTGTGTGACGTTCTACACGAGTACAGAGAACATGGTACATTCCCCTCTCCACAAAGGTGGAAACAAACTGTGCTGAATACTGTGCGCGTTCACGAGGAACATATGTGGTTAGAGAGAATGACAGGAGATACGGATTTCAACAGGTTTATGAAGATTCACAACAAACTGGTACCGTCCGTCTGGTGGCAGCTGGCGAGACGGTACCCGCAATACAAACATGATATACAATATACGATGATTCTACTGATTACAGTGCGCGAAATGAACCAGACCGGACTGTGCCACATATGTGGGAAACTTTATACAGATGTGTTACAGCATATAGTATTGTCATGCAACAGGACTGAAGAGATACGCGACAAACTGTGGTGTTCTATTATCAACATCAGTGACATCAATTTTAGTGCATATTTGCACGGCTTGGAAGAGTGGGATTTCTTACATGTGTTGTTGGGCGACCCACTGCAGTGCGATATGCTGGAGAAAGACGAAATTGATCAATTCAGAATTAACTGTTTGAAAAGCATAACTGAAATGATGAATCTGTATTATGAATAAGAAACTCTTGACAAAAGTGTACAGTAATGTTATTTCTCTTAACGTAATTTGACTTGAGTTCACATTTATTAGCATTGTTTGTATGAAATTTGTAAAATGCTCTCCAAAAGGAGGAATAAAGACGATAATAATAATTGGGTCTCTGACAAAAACGTGTAACGAATTTATCCCAGTGAAGACCCTTTCTTAACGCGCTAATGTACATTGGAAACATTCTGCAAGAAAGGATTTCTTGTGAACAACTTTGGCCCTATGTTGTTGTTGCTCACGAAGCAAAAGACTGCATGTGAATTCACACATTCACATACGAGCTGTTCACAAAATGGATGCTATCTAATTTGGAACTACAGCTGCTGTTCACAAAATGAATGGTATCTAATTTAGAACTACAGCTGCTGAAGCTAACCTTTATTACAAATATTTGTAACCTTCGAAATGGAGTCTGACGAGTGAACGACGCGAGACAGCCAACGCGAGTGCTTTGCGACAGGGGCTACTGTAAAAACATCCTCGCGAGCCAGTGTACTAGTATCAATCGATAGGATCGATAAATCCTCTGCGAGAATTTAGGGATTACCTGGACTTGTGCAGATGCTGTAAAAAGGGATAACCTAGTTACACAACCCGAATTACAATCGACGGCTTTGGATGGATAAATATCGGGCGACCATGTGACCGTGATCGCTCGTTTTCATTGGACGATTTTGTCTGAAGCGGGATAAATACATGTACATATGTCAGTTCTCCTCCAATCTCCTCGCGTCAAAAATGCCTCGAGATTGGTGACACATCGGCTGACGCCTCGCCCAATGTAAATTTTACTGACCCCATATATTTCTGTATTGGGTCAATGACGAACCGTGTAACTAATAATGTACAACGGCCGTACTTCTTTGTGTACGCCGGTATTTCAGCGAACTGGAAACTACAGTTGAGTGTATAGGTATATTGGATTTGCAGACGGAAACAATACGATTCGTTCGTTTAATTTTAAGAAAATAAAACTGTCTCTCGCACTCCGGAGGATCGCGAGAAATTTGACAAATATTGCGATTGAATAAAATTTGATTGCAGGTGTCATAAAGGAGATATATTACATATTTTCTATGTACGAGTTTTATTCTGTGCAGAATTGAAGAATTATTTGTTATCCCGAAAAGATGTTACAGCAAATGGGGATTTTTTTATTATTATTATTATTTTATTTTTTTCAGGTAAACGCCTCACCTCCTTCCCCCTCTCTTTTGACTTTCTTTTCATTGTAATCACTGAATCATATTCCAGATATTCATAAGGTATTAGTGTATCTTTGCTGAGTTGTCAAAAATTCTTCTAATATAGCAATTGCATCGTTACATCGGGCCAGTTTTTCCATCCGTATATGTGACGTGTTTCTCGTCCTTCAGTGGCAAACTGGTGTGCGGGAATATATTTTTGCTCACATCTATGAGACTTTGTTATTATCCATATATAGTCAGAGAACAAGTGGAGTGAACAGGGGTCACGTGGGAATTGTGAGATTAAAGTAAGCCGCCTGCGTACATCTATGAGACTTTATTATTATCCATATATATAGTCAGAGAGCAAGTGTAGTGAACAGGGGTCACGTGGAAATTGTGAGATTAAAGTAAGCCGCCTGCGTACATCTATGAGACTTTAGTATTATCCTTATATAGTCAGAGAGCAAGTATAGTGAACAGGAATTGAATGATTAAAGTAAGCCACCTATCTCCATGTCTTCTGGGGACATTGAATAACGAGAAAAAAACTTGCTCGCGCCCCGAACTTTTGGTAGAACGGCCGCTATATTTCACACAGTATCTCCAAAATGAAACTGAAATTCTTTGACATGTTAGCCCATCATAAAGGACTGTGAAACAAAAAAAAATTTCAACCCTAAAAGCAAAATATCTTGGCTCATTCCAACATGGCGGTCGTAGGGAATCACCAGCGATGTGCGAGTTTTCGTCCATTTTTGCATTTTCGCCACCAAAGCATGTCAATTAATTTGTTAATGGATCTGTAAGATCACAAGTTGTGATATGATGAAAAACACTCAGCTAAGCGGATCCACAAATTGTATGTCATGAATGAATGCATTCACAGTCTTCCGAATATATCATTTCCAGATGTTTCGATAGTAAAACCAAAAGTGAATGACATTCTGGTGTTGAGTTTTGAGGATGGCAATTCAGCACGAATGCGGGTTTATAGTGAGTGAAAACTGCGTATCCAACAGATGACGTCCTACATACAGCAAATGCGAATACAAAGTTTCCTTGCTGTTGGCGCTTGGAGAAACGATAAATTTTCTCATAACCTATTGTCCATGGCGTGCAGATAAATATATACCTGTGTCTCCATTACGCCTTGATTCAACTTTAAGAATGGTGTAGACCGGACATACGTATGGAATCCAATCAGATTCTTGACAAGCAAACCTAAAAACACTATCGTTAGAAATATAGAGAATTGAAGTGGCTTAGCTATTGCAGGCGACTCTACCACGACAGGAACAGAATTCGAGTGGAATCTTAAAATCTCTTGCGCATGTTGTAATGTGACGCTGAGAGTGTTATAAGAAACTTAGACGATTGTGGTAATCTTTTTCAACCATCATTGGCACAATTTATCCTTATGCGGAGGTGTTATCGTTAGAACTGTCATAAAGGTAATCATTTCCACAATCTATTACATTGGCATAGGAATACAGCCACTGACAGCACCGCTCTGGGGACATGCCCACATCGTTTGAAGTGTGTAATTCCCGAAGAACGCCGCAAGATGAAGCCCCAACGGTCACCCGAGTAAATTCTTCGATGATGCGTGACGTCATCAAATTAGAGGCATCGCACGTGTCTCCAGGGAATCACGTGCTCCTCAAAATCTCCATACCTTTGCGCATTCAGTCTTTCCATTAGTTTACCGGAGACAGAAGGATATTTAAAGGGCTGTACGTGTAAATCTATTAACCAGACGAGATTATACTGTATCCAGGTAAGTACCTAGATTACTTTCCCCTAAGTATCGCACTAGATACGTTACGTATATTAACTTGCTCTTGTCGTGATAATGCTGCAAATGATCGGTAAATAATATCCAACAAGCTATTTGGAAAAATAATATGTTAGTTTGAGCGTTTGAGGAAATTAAATCAACGTTTTTTTTTCAAGGAGTTAACGTTTGATTTATTTTCTCGAAATATTACTTCCGTTATGTGGACCAGAGTATTATCGATTTCATATACTACTGGTTTTCAGTTGGATGGTACCTAGATTATGAAACGGTATCTCGATTATTCCAATCTCATTATACGTGGTTACCTTCTATCATACGTTCCCATTAAAGGGTCAAAATAACCATCCGCTTTTCTACTGAAAGTAAATTTTGAGGATGTTGAGCTTCCCCGAGATACAAAAATTGTAATATTTGTTATATTACTTCGTTTTTAGTATTCAACATTAGACCAGTCATCTGGTGACAAACTAAATATACAATTTCAATTCTTAAGAGTGTAGTTTTACATCTGTAGTTTAAATCTGAAAACCATCCCATCAGGAGATCTGTACAGAAGTATGCACATTGAAGATTTGATTTTCGTATTCGGCTTTTGCACTAGTATTACATACATTTTCTTCCGTTCTGCCTTTTCCTTATACTCATCGACGTTGGAAAATGATGTATACAATTCGAATAAGCCACGCCTTTACAATATTGGCTGTAGTTCAGACTCCTCAGATCGAGCACCGGCATTCTGTAGGTGTGTTTACGGTCAATTACTTACCACGGACCTCTCTCATAATACTCACAGCTTACAAAGAAAAAAATACTTGGCTGATTGCTTCGTCGTGAGAAATCACGAAGTAGTCCACCAAAAACTCTTGCAAACTTGAAATAATTTGGGTAATTTTCAGAAAATCGGTAGCCGAATATTGGTCTCTAGTCTATCAGAAGCCGAAAATTACTCTCTTGTCAAGTATTTATCGTACAAATTCAGAAAAAAAACTAACTGAGCCGTCTGCCGCTGTCACGTAGTTCCGGCAAATCCCCCCCCCAGCAACCCATTCATGGAAGGGATCAGTCGTTCGGGTGAGAGATACGCGCCCTGGTGTCAGGATGGTATTACATGAAGGATGGTTCATTTCTCGGACAAATTGTCGTCAATTACTTCAATTTGAAAACCTGAGACACTGAGTTTTAGTTTGAGTTGTCTTTCTGCAGAGCGTATTACTGACGTGATAATAAGTTGAACTATTTGCAAGAAATATTCATCATAATTAGTAGACTTTTATCTAAAACAAAGTTGAAAAAGTGGAATATTTTGAAATATTTCATAAACAGTAACCAAAATTATTTTCTTGTAATCCAGAATACACATGTTTCTTTAAAAAATATATATATATATTGCCATATGTCTGTGGTGTATTTATCGCCGCGGAGAGACAAAGGCGAATGATGTACCAACTTGCCATGACGGGGACCTATATCCTTAACCCTATCTGGCCTGGGATTTTTGGGACATGTCCAGGCCTTTAGGGGGGGGAGGCGAAATGGCCCCCTCCTAATTATTTTTCTTACCCCTTGAGCTAGGGAGCTGAAACTTACCACACTATACCCTTGGATCAAGCTCTACCAGAAAATGTAAAAAAAAAAATCTAAGATGGCCGCTTTGATGATCGATTTTTGGTCGATTTTTCGGTCGGATTTTCCAATTTTTTATCTATGCAATTTCTCCGCAAAAACTGCATGATAAATTAGTAAATATTAATGTTATGTGAAATAAAATAGTACTTGCCCGCTTTTCATCGCGGAAAACAAATTTTGAAAAAAAAATATGACAAAAAACATTACTTTTCTGGTACCCCACGTGGCCGCCATCTTGAATTTACCCATGATCCTCTCTTCTGGGGGTTATGGAAATAGGCTCAAAATGACCCCAATATGATGAACTATACAGTCAAGGAGTTTCAGCTCTCTATTTTTTGTCGTTCTGAACATAGCGCAGAAAGTTTGATAGGGGGGCCATTTCGGCCCCCCAGGCCAGGTAGGGTTAACCGTCTACGACGTTGATTGATTTCGGGTTAAATACAAACAAATCAGTGTAAACGACAAGTACAAGTACCCGCAATACTATACACAGGAAGGAACATTAAAAGAAAGTGAATGATATCGGTACCCCTTAAATTGCCTCGATCAGGTAGAGTTGGATAGCAAAAGCTGTTATTGGTGATTGTATGATTGTAAATGATGACTAAATAGATTCATCACCTGTTCCCAGTGAGATTATTTCTCGATATAATATATCAAAATTTGCGTTAAAGCTGAAATCTTTCGATCAAGACATTTTTGCTTTTACAGGGCGGCTACACGTCCGTACGAAAGTTTACGATATACCTTGGCAAGCGTAGATACAACCAAATCTGTTTGATATCTCGTGGACAAGGGAAGTCAAGGAATCAACGCGGATTCAAACTTTTATGTCATTATTGACAAGTATAAAGCGGAGTTTCTATGAATCAAATTCGCGTACACATATGTATGGTGATACAACGGCGAAGGTGTATAATACTTTTCAGAGTATAAGGAAACAGTTGGAAATTCATAGGATTCTGCTAGGTTAGCATGTGTGCGTTCGTTAGGATAATTAACAGATCACAGGGGAAAAGTGTTCTTGTATTTTGACACTTGGTGGTCTTGTTTATCACGCGGTTAATGGAATTAAATCCATTTTTCACCTAAACTTGTTGGGTGATGTTAAATATTTATAAAGTATTTTAAGTCAGTAGTGCTCTTTGTTGGGTTTATTCGCTGTTTATAGCAATTGAAAAACCGTTAATGCATTGTGATACTGCAAAATACTTCAGGTGGATGTCAACGATTGAAATTCGTTTCCATCACTGTTGCAGCATAGACAATCTGGAGAGGGATTAACCCATTATTCATGGTGAGAGGTCAACCATTATACTTACTAGTTTCGATTTAGAATAACCCATCATGACTAGATATTCTTACTGATTTAGTCACGACAAATCCACAAAGGGAACGATCTTTGAATTATATACGAGATTACGTGGCCTAAAGCTCGGAACGTCTGAAGATAACGATTTAACCACGTTCGCGTACACGATTTGCAACTCGACTACCAAGCCTATGCATAATATTCAGAATCCACGAAACCAAGAAAGAAATGTAAGATATTATTTTGCTTTTATGTTCTATTCCACAGCAGTACATTTACTTCAATCAAACATAACATAGTGCTATATACAAAGTCCATCTATGTCAACCAGACACCATCTATCCAATAAATTTTATCCATATTATATCCATTGATCTGATAATTGTAACCAAAGTCTCCCTACTTATATGCGTATATTAATATCACTAGTCTAGTGGCACCCTATTGTGTCGGCGGCGGGAGTGGGTGTGAATTCTTCCCACTTAAACTTTTTATCAGTGACTATTTAGAAAACTGGACAGGTTGCAGATCTTCCTTCTCAAGACATACATATTACCATGTACGCTATCGGGAAACCGTCTGCATGCGCCTGTCTAAACATGATTGGGCTGCCCTTCTATCCGGTAGACAGTGTAAAGTGATCCTGATTCATGTAGACACGGCCTGTGCTATGCATGTACGTAGGATTCTCTGTGAAAAAAATAGGTGTAAAACGTATTTACATCGTAAATGCCTGGTTGTACAGGCTATTGGAAGTTTATCATGGTCTACTTGATTGACTATTCTCAATGCGTTGTCTAGCTCGTTTGGTTTAACAACCTGCCTTGAAACGCCTAGGAGAAGTATGAGCCATGCGTGCGTCCGTGCCACTGGGTAGTAATATGAAAAGAGCCGTCCGCGAGTCCGCGCCACTTGGTAGTGAAATTTTAAATAGTATTAGAAATGACGCTCTGTGATTGTAGAGGGATGAGAAAGTTGTAGGAGGAAGGGTAATGTGCTGGTATTGTATATTTACAGCGTTTAGGGGGAAAGGTAAACATCGTGTAACCCAATCTAGAACCCAATCTAGGTAAACCAAGATGGCATATCAAGGACATGCCATCTAGAGGCGACAAAAAATCATGCCAACTGTTTGCGGATATTCTACGAGATCCCATAATAAGCCAATCACATCTTCTGCCGTTTCAATTTGACATTGATAGCCGTTTAGTTCACGGATATGAACAACTTGCACGGGTCGGTCTTTTGATATTTCCTACTGTCTGACAAACCAAACATTCAGGCGAGAGTAAACCCTTTGAAGTTTACGTTTACCACGCACTGTGTTTAGATATATGCCTTATTTGGATACTGCTTCTCTATATTGGTTCACGTGTGTATTTACAATGGGCGTCATTGTATGGTTGTTTCACCCAGCAAGCCACCTGATTGGCTAACAGATGTACTTTAAAATTTGCACTGGATTTATATAGCCCCGGTGTAAGATATAATATTCTTTGATCTTATATTTGAGTTTACTTCGATTGACTTTAACCGCGAACTACATATAGGGATGTACTAGCGATATACAGTGATATTCATTTAGGCAATAGTTGGGGATGTGGTTAGTGTCAACTCGGAAATCAATCGAAAAACCCTCTTAATAATTATATAATTTTTCATGTTGTCAACATGCCATGCCTATTAATTTCTCCAAAGAGCATTGTTTGCAAAATGCCATCATTGTAGAAGGAGAGGTAAATTAATTTAAATAAAAACGAACGAATAAGCTCGCTAATCGGGATATTCAAACACCATACCTTATTCCGCGTTTCATAGACGGATCAGATTGATGCCGTTCTCCGTATCACTGTTGTTTTGGAACGTAGGGAGCAAAATATTTATATCAAGCAGAATTAATTTTCTCTATAGTATATCTTAACAGTGAGGTAACTCCGAAAACAGATTTAGTCATGGCAAAGCGGTAAAAAACGCTCTTGGATAAAATGTGTAATTGCGTGACCTATATAGGTGGAAACACATACACCACACATGAAGCTAACGATATATTCACGGCTAAATACATGATTTACAACTCTACCACTAACCCAAGACATTAATATTCAGAATCTACAAAACCAATAAAAAATGTATGATATTTTTTGCTTTTATATTCTATTCCACAACAAAGCATTCCTTTCTATCACACATGACATTGTACAACGTTCTGTACAAAGTCCATGCTATGTCAACCAGAGACCATTAATCTGATATATTATATAAACGATTTTCATGGATCTCCTTGGGCGTTAGCACGCTTGGAATTAAACGCAACATTTAAAGGGTGGTGTAAAACGATGCCGGAATACTGACGAGAAGTCATATGACCCCACAGACAAATATACTGACTTCATAATTCTAAAAACATCACAAGAAACAAAAGTTATCCCTGCGAAATTTGGTCAGCGTCTCCTTAGATATATGTATTACTACCTTCAATTAATCTGTATACTATCAATATTTCCCGTAGTGTCATTGTTTCGGCGAAGGGCAGCATAACTTCGCATATTAAATGTTTATCTGGGGCTATAAAACTTACGAAATTATCGGGCTGAGCATCTAGTACAGATGGACGAGCTGAGATTATTATATCATATACCGGTGATCAGAAATTTACAACAATTTAACTTTTTGTAGGTTAACGCTCTCTGATTTGGAGCGAGTGAGAGCGGGGGGAGGTTTTCCGCTTCGGAGCTGACCCGAGGCATTGACATGTCATCTCACGAGTTACGTATGATCGTCTTGTCGCCACACCATCAACTCTCAAGATACAAACACAATAATGTGACTCTCTAAACAGGGTTAGAGTTGCGTCCCATCAAAATCCAAAAATATGCATTATAGAATGGAACTAATACATGTAGACTCTGCCTAAGGAATTTCGAAGAATGTTTTATCGAATGTTCCAATATTTCACAATATCACGTTGGTTTCTCTGTGTAAAAGGGAGGTGTAACATACGTTGATGTCGTAAATGCTTTGTTCTACAGGCCATTGGAAGTTTATTGTAGTATACTGATTGATTGTTCCCAAGGCGTTGTCTAACTCGATTTTGGTAAACCAACCTGGCACGAAACGTCCATATTTACGACGGAAAGGGAAAAGGGTTAGCATGGTGTAACCCACTTGTACTATGAGCAATAGGGATGCCGTTTTGCGACAGTAATGAGCTATACGGGTTTATTATTTTCAATCCCAATCGGAATTCAAGCGAGACGCCTTCGCAATCATTACATACGTTTGCGAGTTGTCAACACGTCAATTTGCGAACTAATTTCCCCCAAAGAGATGGGGTGATTAATTGTTTGCAAATTGCCCAATGGTATATGGAACAGAAATAATCAATTGATATCAACCAACGAGAATATCTCTTACTCGTTTTGAGATACAAAAAAAAGAAAGCGAACAAATAAGCGGACGTGTATCCAACGATGGATATTCAAGACCATACTGTTTCCTAGATAGACCATATTTATCTTGGAATCAACTGATACTATCGAGAATTTTTACGCTTTGTATACTTATTTCCACCCAATGTTTTTGGGTTTAATATTTATGACTAATCTGAAGTTTCCATTCTGATGTTATGTTTTCTTGGTATATTTTTCAATGTTTTGGAAACGTTAAAAGAAATGCGACACATGCTGGATAACGTTTTTGTCAGTTTTGTTCCGCGGCGTTCTTCAAAACGAGGGATCGAATGCTTGTGAGGATAAACCCACCATCAGCAAACCTTTAGCTTCAACCAGATTAACCAGGTCTTCCTCGTTTGGACAAGATCAACACCTGAATGACTGCGCGTAGACAGCTTGATGAGTAATTATCTCACTGTCCATGGAGAAAGACCATTTTAGATTTGCAGGAACACTATAGGCAATATTTATGTGAATATGAATAATTTATTCAGTAAGTTTAAGCTGCTAAGTTGTTTTCGCTCCGGAGCTAACCTGAGAAAACTATCTGTCATCTCATGATAAAGCTATGACCGTGGTTTTCTCATATATATGTGGCGCCTTAAGATATATGGAGTTCCCACCACCACAACCCTCTCCATCCGCCACATTCAAGACACAAATGCCACCACCATCGCTATGCCTTTGAGGGTCCATTCTGAAATGCACCTGTCTAAGCAGGGTTCAACGGACTGTTCTGTCCAAATTCAATATTATAAAATGTAACATGAACCTGTTATATAGATTCAGTCCAGCTAAAATTCAAACAGTTTTCCCGGTTGTTCTTCTGTGAATTTCGTGCAGGTATCTCTGTGGAAAAAAGTAGGAGTAATGTGTCGATGTCGTGAATATTCTGTTTTGCAGTCTATTGTGAGTTTTTTGTTAGTGTATTGATTGATTATTCCCAAGGTGCTGTTCAGCCTGGCATGAAATGTATTGTATATTTACTACTGAAAGGTGGGGACTTCTACTAGAGTAGGCCGCTTGTACAATGAACTATAGGGAAACGGTTGTTTATTTTCAGATGTGGGGTGTTTGACAACTGGTAGGTAGTGTACAATCCAAATTGGAATTCAATCGAGTCGGAATCCTATTATTACATACGTTTGCAAGTTGTCAAAGAGTTGGAGCTGATTGTTTGCAAAATGCCATCATTGTAGGAGGAGCGGAATGAATCAGTTTTATTTTTATATAGATATAAGGCTAAATATGGTGTACAGTTAGAGCTAACTGTTGACTCATTAAAATCCAGTGACGGTGGATATATATTGTCCACAGCGAGGAGATCGTCTATTTTTATACTTTCTGCATAATATAAACAAAGAAACATCTCGTGAATGATACCCCTTGTATGAGGCAGAGCTTAAGAATGCTTTTGGTTTCTGACATTAATATATCGGAGTCAGTTTTCTTCAACACCGATATTATTAATGAACTAAGACGGTCAAGTAGGTTTCGATGAGGGATTGTAGAATAGCGAGCCGAGAAATACCAGGTGAATACATGTCTGATGTGTCCTTGCGCATTAGGTTCTTGATCAAGTATATTTGTATGTGGGGTCACCAAGGCTGATATGTTACACATGTGTTCACAATGCATTGAAGATATTTCATATATGTAATATTACTGATATATGGAGTTCTATTATTTATACTTCCTGAATGAGGAACACTCCACATTAAGCGAGTCTCCAGTGTAACATCCAACCCAAGAGAACGTATTGTCCATAGTACTTCGGGATAATTGTATAAGTGTGGGATAGTGTCTGTATTTTGCTTCATTCTCTATCTCCTATATATATATATGTCTGTGATATTTCCATAATTTCCCTTGACGAAGAAATATTATATTTAGTGTTTGGTTATTGTCTGACAAACTTAGATGTAACTCATATTTGCAATGAACTGTATCCTCCGACAACTTATATGTAATAACACAGAGATATATAGTTGTATTATTTATATCTAATAAACAGGAAGTGGATAGCGTAAAATTCCAATCGGTATTCGATCGATCCACCCTCACAATCATAACATGCGTTTGTGAATTTTCAGCAGTCAACGATGTGAACGAATTTCTCCCTACAGATTGAGCTAATTATGGGAATGGATAGCCTTACTCGTGCTGGTATCAACTTAATTCGTATAATGTTGCGACAAAAAAAGCAATTGTTTTCAACAAAGGTAAAGAGAGAATTGGGGAGATTATTTTCAAAAAAAGAACGGAAATGAACGGAATGAAAGATTTCACATCAGTATAACTGATCACATGTAGTATATGTCGGATTCCATTTGAGATACACTAAAAGGGAAGAGCGATAAAGAATTTCGCGAAACGGGATATCCAGTATCCAAATGTATGTATTGTCGATTTCTAGACAGGCTGAATCCTTGCTGATTTTGTCACAATCAAATATCCTTTTCATAAAAATTTATATCAAGTTAAACACGTTTTTGCATATACTTATTCTGCACTATAGTTTTTTTTCGTGTTTTTGTTGATTGATGGAACGCAACGCAATTTTCTCACTAATTTCATTGGGTTGTACCTTTATCAAGAATTCAAAGTGACTTGAGATCTGTAATATTACAGATTATACTTGCTTCTGGAATCATTTGACTTCTTGGCAGTACTCCAGCATCTTTTTCTGCAACCCTTGTTATCTTGCGTTTAATTGTGCTCTGTATTGATGTTTTCTTTTAAATTTTGTAAAGCTTTGGAAACGTCGAATGCAATTTGATGCTTAAAAGTATTGTTCTGGCACGATGAATCTTCTAACACCTTTGGAGCTCGACATACTTCAAAGTCAGTCGTGACTGCTCGGCCGATTCCGTCGAAGTCACCTGATATCGCGCATTAATGATGTGGAGATTTTACAGCTCTCAGCTGTAAACCGTGGTCCGCCAGCACCTAATGTAGGAAGTGTGTCCGCTCACACATTTTGGCTACCCCTTGATTCAGCCCCCGAAAATTCTCGTCTAATTTGAGGTGTTTGCCCCGGCTTTTCCTCCCAAGCCGAACTCCATGGCAGCGGAAGTCCTACGGCATGCTATACTGTGCTTGAATGAAGTTTGTCTGGATGCCAATACGGATTCCGATTAGTGCGGGTAAAGTCGCTATAGGCTACATTATAGTACGAGACCGTGCCGAATGACTTCAAACGGCGCTAGGAGCCGTGTGGATACTTCATAGTCTCCACATGAACAGCTGCAATAATAGCGGTTGAGCTACTAAGGCTACGTCCGAGAATCCACCATATTCTCGGGTCTGAATGTTAGGCGTCGATGAATACTTTCCTGTATAGTTGTATGGTTGCTTTTTAGTCACCAGATGTCATCAATTTTTCCCACCTCTTGAATATCGCTCCAATTCAAAGGCAGGAATTCATTGTCCATGTCCACGACTACTTCACCAATTTGGTTCAGCCCGATATTCAGTATACTCGTCATTATCAGACCTCAATTTTTCATTTGGACATCCGAATTACATGATTTTCGCATTTTATGTTTTTCGCTTATATTTAAAATACAAATTAGTGCAACGACATGTATATAAGCGGATATCATCGTTGTCTTTACCCTTACCTGTACGTATGGATATGCGATTTTACCATCCGAACATTCTCTGAATCTGACCGCCACCGTTTACAAATTCATAGTACTGACTGTCTAATGGCAAAATTTGCACCTACACGCTTAAAACTAACAAGTGTTGAAACTAACTCGTAAAGTGTTGAAATAACCATTTAAGTGTGTCCACAGGGACAACACTTAAAGAGCAGTCCCTGTGGACACACTTAAAGGGTTATTTCAACACTTTACGAGTAAGTTTCAACACTTCAGTTTTAAGCGTGTAGTAACGGTTTCTTTCCTTTATCAGAAAATGCAATCAGATTTTCATTAACTGCTTCCACGAGACCACCGTGGTGTAATTGATTAATATAATGAAGCCATGGAAGCAATGCCGCAAATTAAAAAAAAAACATCAAGGCTCCTCCTCGTGAAATACAAGCATCTAGTCCTTCATTCAATATTCAGCCATTAAAGAATTTCCGCATCAACAATCCAAATTACAAGCGTCTGGTCCAAATTACAAGCGTATGAAGACCTAATTCATATAACAGCATTAGCACCAAATTATAAAAAAAACATCATTATGTATACATAAAAATAGGGTAGTTTCCTGCAAGATATAGGCGGTCAACAGTTTTCATGATGTCAGCAAGACATGGAAGGCATTGGGAAATTTTCTATGACATTTTATTTAAAACGATCAAACATGCTCAATAAAGTTTGAGATCTGTCTACATTTCTTCGCTCAAAAGTGACATGTACACCAGTTTGTGATCCAGCCCCCAATTCTCCTGTCCGGAGTAAATCGACACTTGCATCAAGGACTTCTCTAAGCTGTTAGCCGTCAGTGATATGTTAAAGTGTAGTTTTCGCCGTGAAAGTAGGTGCCCACTGTGTTATGTCGTCGATTCCGTATTTTACCGCATGTGGCTCGACTTGTAAACCTACTCGATCTATAACGTATTGAACTTTACTGAAGAGGAGGACGTTGACACACCTGCACAAGACAAGGGTACATATGTATCATTTGTGATTTGTGAGGTGTTATTCGTAGCACTTTGGATACCAATAATATTCGGTCGACGGGTAAACGCTCTGTTTGGCGGTTTGACATATTGGTGTTTTGTCTTGATTTGTTCAGCTCTCCACGTATGTGGGAGGTTTTGGCTATTTCCCATAACATTCATGAAGTAGTATCAACACACATAGATGTAACTCACTCGCAAAATGAACAGCAGATATGTTATATTTGCAATACCGCTGTATCTACTAGTATATTCAATGTAGCAGACCTTCAAAGGAACTGGATAACGTAAAATCTCGATCGGAATTCATTTGAGTCACCATCGTAATCATTATGAGGCAACATTGGAAGCTGTCAACACGCCATTTTGTGAACTAATTTCCCTCGAGAGATGGGAGCGATTGTTTGCAAAACCATCTCATTATATAAGGAACGAAATGAATGAAATAGAGATCCTTCAAGTTGACATCAGCATAGATGATTAGTAAATGTTTTGGGTCGTATGCCTTCTTGTCAGTACGTCGGCATCTTTTTCCCACCAGATTTATATCTTCCGTATAATGGTATGCGATACATTCAAAAGAAAGGATTGCAGACTGTTACAGAATGGGAGGTATTGCCCGTTCTCTACACAGATCTATTAGTTGCCATTCCTATGAGGATAAAAATTTTTTATGAAAACTCTTTTTGCATTTTTACATTGGCTTTTCGAGTTCTCGTAATGTTAATGAACTCTAATTTAGTTTCCCACCCAAACCCGTTAGTATCTTTTGAATATTTATGAAGGTAACGGCACTTCTATGTTTTGCTGAAGCTGTTGAAAAACGTTCAATGCAATGTGATGGCGCGAAATGCTAAACATGCCTGTTCCTCACTGTTACAGGCTGTTATATTCACTAAGAGTGATTAATCCATTCTCCATTATGATAGGTTCACCAGTAGGTACCCTTTTATGTAGCACAGCCCATGCACCATGGTCAGACCTTCCTCCTCATCACAAAAGTTTTCAAATCTGATTATCCTTGCTTATACATGAATATTTCATGCTTAGGTTTCATTCTAGATTAAATTAGTTCACATTCTGTTACCCTCAAAGATTTTCATTCAAATTTGAGAGAATTTCACCTACATGTGGTTGGAATGTGCTTATGCTCGGCCGTATTTCACCCATGGTTGGCATGTGCATATGCCCGGTCGTATTTCACCCATGGCTGGAATGTGCTCATGCCCGTCTTACAGTTCAAAATCACATGTACCATGGTATAATTAGTCCCAATGCGGTGGCAACTCGACAAACTAGTATGACGTATTCCATAGAGAATAATGTCGTAGCGTTTCAAACACCAATAATTCCCAGTAGTGCACGGAAGCCTGACGAGCGTGACCCGGGTTCTGACCCAGGATAAGGACCATCCTTATTTGCTATTTTTCTCAATTCTCAATGTGTGACTGTAAACAGTAGGTGTGCTCTGTAATAATAATAAAATAATAATAAAAGGCTTTATTTATAGTCGATATTACACTCTTAGGCTGTCGCCTTTCTACCAGAGGGTCGACATATAGAGATAATGTATAATAGCAGTATATATACAAATAGAAAATAATAAATTGTTTACATAAATAATACAAATTTGCAAATATATATATATTGCACAGCTGAAATAACTAAGACTAACTATCTAGCTAGGCACAGAGCATATGCTGCCTGATTGTGGATTTAAAAACTTGAAGGCTGCTGGACTTTCTTATTTCGACTGGAATTTCATTCCAAATTTTGGGGCCGTTGTACGAAAAGCTCTTTTCGAAAAATTTTGTTCTATGTGCTGGTATGTACAATGAATGTGTCTGTGTTGATCGTGTCTGCCTTTCGTGTATATCTTGGGTAATCGCCAACAGGTCCCTTAAATAAGAAGGCGACAGGCCATGCAATGTTTTGCAAACTTACACGGATTTGTTAAAATGTATATATTTTCGAAAAGGAAGCCAATTCATTCTAAGAAAGAGATCAGTCTTGGGAGTATAGAAATCTGCATCGAGAATAGTTCTCGCAATTCATGCCTGCAGACGTTCCATTTTATTTAACATAGGGATGCTGCATTTACCCCAAACTGTCGAACAGAAACCGAAATGGGGGAGGATAAAACAGTTATAAAAAGTTTTGCGTGCATGTAAAGGCAAAAATTGTTTAAATTTCCGTAGTTTGAAGAGATAGAATCCTATTTTGCGGGAAGCAGCATTAACTTGTTTGTCTCACGAAAGATCTTCGTCTACTAAAATGCCTAATAAATTCTCGCATGTAGAATTTTCCACTGCAACGTCTTGACATTTTACGTGTAAGTTGCTTTGTAGACGCCATTTCTTCTGTTTAGTTGTTAGAAGCATGGTTTTTGTTTTTGTGGTGTTTATGTACATTTTATTTAACTCACACCACTGCGATACATCATCAGCAGTTGCATTAAGGCAATTTTCAATTTCAGTCGGTGTCTTGCCTTTGGCTAGGGCTGTGGAGTCATCAGCGTATAGGTGTAGACGACATTTATCACTGAATAAGGGCAGGTCATTGATAAAGCGGAGAAAAAATAGAGGCCCTAGAATGGAACCTTGTGCTCTGTGATTATGTCGTAGATTCCGTATTTACAAGCTGTAAGAACGTTACCATAGCATAGTGATCGATTATTCCCAAGGGCGCGTCTCAAGTTGAACCCACTCGAAAGAACTTGTACGTATTGGACTTTATGACTGGGGCAGACGATGCTAAAGTGGCTTAATAATTAGAAATGAAAACACCACTGAGACCTGCTGACGGAAGATTATTTTTACTTTATACTTGTTGGAATTCCAGTCTTAATAGCGTCATGAAGAAAACTACTTCCGACCATTTATAATGATATATCAAAACCATTCGGGATTAGCAAGATACATGATATAGCATTTAGGACAAATAACGAGTTTATGTTTAACGCGGAAATGCTTTAATGGACGACGACTGAATATTGAATGACGGATTAGATGCTTGTATCAGAAGTGGGACAGTCAATTCACCTCTACGATGGAGTGAACATTAAATGCAATCAGGTGATATATAAAGTATCTTACCAGCCAGGTGATCAGGGTAAATGCTGTGTACAAGAGGTGTACTAATCAGGAAGTACCACAATATGCTTGACGGTCCAATTTGCTTCCACTAGACGAAGCATAACTGTGGACAATCCCCGTTAAGGAGCTACTATTCCGTAGTCCTTCGGAAAATGAATGACTTCTGAACGACAGCAAGCTAGATAATAGCAACAACGAGTCTTCTTAACTAGACTTTATTAGTTTCGGTGGTCCTGGATCTGTTGAAGTTTTCAACTGTAGATGGATATATGCGTACATACAGAGTATCACATCTGTCAGATAAATATATTCTTACATATAAATACGTATTGAATAAAATATGATTAGTAGGATCAAACGCTGGACAAATACAAATGTCAGTTTCGAAACTCACAAGCTGGCGTCGTTCATTATCCACGCGAAACTATTAACATCGAAGCAGACCATAATAGTATAAATATAAACAAAAGCTAGTTTCCCATAAGTGAGAAGCCGCCAACACTCTGCAATGAAGCCGTCAACAGTCTCTATACCACTGACCAGATTTTTCATCGCTACGTCGTTTTCTAGAAATGCTAGACTCATCTCACCATCTTGAACAATCTATAATTATATGACCGTAGATTTCATCAACAGATAGATGTTGTCTTTTGTTGGTTGCCTAGCCAAGTTGGCATCAAAGAAAATACTGGAGCTGATGAAATGACTAAGGCAGCCCAAGATAATGAGGTTGATCCTCTTGGAATCCCATATAGCGATTTCAGACCCTCTAACTGCGCTCATGTGAAAAGGCATTTTCAATCTTCATGATATGCTGTGGATAATAACAAACTTCATGAGTTTCAAAAAAACTGTAGGATATACTCATCTGAGTAGCCAGAAACGTTTCGATCAAGCCATGATCAGGCGATGTAGAATCGGCCATACACGATTAATTCACGAACAATTACTAAAAAAGAAACCAGTCCCAATGTTTATTCCATGCCACGGAGATGCCACAGACTGTGGGATCAGATGGACTGTATAGATTTTGAGATTATAAGAGATTCTTTTTATCAAACAACTATTTTAGAAGATCTTTTTAGTCGGATAAAAAAATACTGTATTTTCGGTTGAAAGAAATTGGTTTGTTGTATAAATTTTAATGTATGTACATGTTTTAGTGTATTGCGTTGATAACTTCTGAATTGCTGAGGTATTAAGTTGTTTTTGTTGGAATACTTAGAGGTTTGCTTGATCGTCGCTTTTCAGCTGAAATATTGCTCTCTCATCCTCCATCTGATCTTCTTGCAATGTATAATCTTTACATTTTCAACCACGAAAAAAAAATATATCCACCTTTGTTGAAACTAGACAGTTGACATCATAGTACATCATGAATACACTGCTTGTATCACTGATCACTATTTTTAATCAAAATGATGAGCTTGAAGTATACATGGTTCATATTACCCTAGAACCGGGTTAAGTGAAATAACACACAAGTTACGAAACGTAACGCCAAAGATCTTACACAATACGCTCGTAGTTTGCCATCAACATACGCAAAAAATTGATCAACTTTGAGTGGATAAGCAAATCATAAATTCGCCTCAAATTCTTGTATGATCTGAGAAACACGTCTGAAATTCTTGTATGATCTACTCAAGGTGTGTGATCGACTCTTAAAGCAATACTGTACTACTTCTGAAGTCTGTTCATTTTAATTAGTCGTCTACTATAAAGGGCGGTCCGTTTTCTGTCACTTATCCGTGATCAGTGAAATTGCCGAATGATAAACCGCACACATCTCTATGACCGTGCTCGGTATTATCGACCTTTGTGTCAGCAAACACGAAGAGATTATCACATCTTCCTATGTGATTGAGCCTCGGTAAATCGAACAACAGTACTGGAGTTTTATATGGATAGAATTATTTGAAGTGCGATATATTAATAATATCACGGAGTAATGGTAGTCACTTTGTAAAGTTCATTTTGTTATATACGCAGCAAAAATAAAATAATGCAGAGTTAACTATTGCTTTTTGACAATATCTAAAGTAGACTAATTAAAATTGACTTTAGTCCCGACTAAATAGAATATATACACGACAAAACGTCGCAATGGCCTGCCAAAACCACTTATCAATTTCACATTAAATACCTGACAATCATCTGTCAGAGAGGAGCACTCATCAATTATACCAGTACCGTACCGGTACATATCCATTTCAGGATTGAAATGATGTATCGCCACTACTGATACAGCACTGTCATGAATCCGCTCTAATTGCTCAAAATTACCATCTGTAAACCAAGCCTGTGTATGAAATATATATTCCGACTTGTCCCTGCTTTAACTGATGTAGTTAGGCAGATCCCGAGAGACACTGGAATCATAAAAGGGTGACAGTCAGACTAATTCGGGGCGAAATTAGCATTCAAATGTTTAATGTGCGGGTAATGAATGAGTTTTATCATGGCTATTGCCGAAACTAAACTGGATGATTCTTACACCGAAGGTCAGTTCAAACTCCAATGATACCAATACCTTCTCTATCGACTAGATAGAACAGGTAATGAAGTGGGGTTACTAGTGTATGTGAAAATCGGCAATTACATGCAGAAGACTATCCCACCTGGAAATCAACAACAACAATGGTTCTGAATCTATAGTTGTTGAAATTCCAAACAAAACAAATACATGGATTTTCGTGATCTGTTATAAACCACCCAAAGTCAAAACAGAGCAGTTCCTTAACAACATGGCAGATATGGTGAACTGTGCTATGAGAAAATATGATAACGTAGTCGTGGGGATCTAAACTTTGATATGCTCAATCTGACCAAAACCAAAAGTCGGTCCCTTTGTCTAAACTTAGAGAACCTCATAACTGAAAGTTGCTGGAATCAGTGACGGACATAGTATGATTTGCGGTGTCCTTGAAGAATTCACAAAGCAAAGCTCTTCCCGCAGTGTAACTCACAGAAGTTTCAAAAGATTTGATGACAAATCCTTCCTCATTGATGTTTAAACTATTACTTTCGGCGTTATGGACACATTTGAAGACACTGATCTTAAACTCTGGGCACTCCCACTTCCCTTATATGTGTTGTAATTCTCTCTTGCAGGAAACAAGCCTATGTTTATGTATACTATGATTGTCTTTTTGAATTCGGTGCTAATACTGTTATATGGAATATGGAATAGGTCTTTGGATTATGGACGCGGATATTCTCTAATGGACGACGGCTGATTATGAATGACGGACCAGACGCTTGTAATTTCAGAGAATACACTCTGAGGCTGTAGACTCTGAGGTTGGGAACCATTAAACCCTTTTTATCTAACAAAATAAAGAGCTGTCAAAAGAACATTGTGATAACCATAATGGAAAACTGTTAGTAAATGACCAGGCTGCTTCATATATGAATGGTTATTATATAAATATTGCGAGCACCCTGGATATAAACTGTACTGATGAATCATTTACAGATCAGTGTCTTGATATCTCCGACAGACACAATGCTGATCAAATGAGCATTAAAAACCAAGTGACCCCGATCAACCTTTTGATTTTAAACATCTATTACCTTCTGACGTAAATATAAGCTTACGGGAACTACCAGTCGATAAAGCCACAGGGTATGACATGATACCTACTAAAGCACTCAAGCTTAGTGCTGAAGTTATAGACACACCTCTGTGTAAAATTTTCACCTATGCTGTCGATAACTGTGATCTTCCTGCACTGGCGAAAAGGGTTGTTGTAGCACCTGTATTTAAAATAGATGACCCTCTTCTGTCCAAGAATTTTAGAACTGTCAGGGCTTTAACAGGTGTCTCAAAGGTCCATGAAAACTCCTACAGATACAGCTACAGCCATTAATTTTAAGTGATTATGAGTCTGCTTTTAGACCAGGATATAGCTGTCAAAGTATTTTATTACGACTCATTGAGGATTGGAAATCAGCTCTTGATAAAAACAAATCTGCAGGCGTTGTTTTAATGGACCTATCCAAAGCTTTCGACAGTATTTCACATCCCCTTTTGGTTGCAAAGCTAAAAGCATATGGCCTAAGTAAATCTGCTGTTGGTCTAATTGCCAACTACTTATCCAACAGAAAACAAATGTGTCCGGTTTCCATCTTGTGTGGGTGACTGGGAAAAGATCAGCCAAGGTATTCCTCAAGGCTCGGTTTTAGGGCCAATTTTATTTAACATTAATATCAATGAATTATTTTTATGTATTATTCACTCGAAGCTGTACGAATAGGCAGACGATAAGTCCTTTTCTGTAATAACTGAAAATATACCAGAAGTTAAAAAGCTTCTCGAGATTGATAGTAACAGGATTCTACAGTGGCTTAAACTAAACTACTTCCAAGCCAATCCTGCTAAGTTACTTCTTAAGCAAAGCCAACTAAATGGTGGTATAAAAATGCGAATTGGTAATTCCTGGATAGAATGCAAAGATAATCTAAAACTGTTAGTTGTATACGGGTTTCTAACCTACCGTATGTAAGAAGGCTAGCCGCCAACTCAATGTTCTGTACAGATTATCTTCTTATCTCAACAAAGAATCAAGACTGTATTTACAAGACTTATTGTATCACAGTTCAACTACTGTCCAATTGTATGACATTTTTGCGGGAAAACCAACACAAAGAAGCTGGAGGAGATCAATTTTAGAGCCTTGAAATGTACACCAGGGTTTTAGTACCACATACGATAATCTTTTAACCAGGACTCAATTCTTTAACCAGCCCCTCGTAATAATAATATTTACATATGAATATTATATTATTTGGAGCTTTGTCTGCTGGGACTATGACGAATTTACTCTGAAGATTTGCTAGAACTTCTTGCGAATTGACGTTTCTCAGTACTTGTTTTGCTTGGGGAAGAGCACTTCTGTCAATTTGGCGGATTGTTTCAACGACCTTGCTCTCGGTGAGGTCCAGCCAATCAGCGAGTACTGTAGGTTCAAATTTTTCTCGCTCACACCAATCAATAACGTGCTGTTCCAATGCAGACAGGACTATCTTCTGGTCGGCCTTCAGATTTGTTCTTCTCTGCTCTCTGTATTTAGGTCCCAACAGGTCTGTGGAGTGGGTTTTTGGTAAAAGCCAACCAGACATTTTCTTTCACTTGAGAAAAGGCAATATACAAATAAATTAATGACGAAGCTCACAACAGAAAAAGAAGATAATGTATATAATACCGATGAGATCTTCGCTGAACAAAAAAAAATACTACACCTCTCTATACTCAAGAGAAAAGATACAGGAGGTTTAGATATCGAACATTATCTTAATAGCCTTAACTTGCCCAAACTTTGTGCTGCGGAATCACATAATATAGAAGGTTCCATTACTTATACAGCAATGACTTCAGCACTGAGATATATGCATAATGATCGAAGCACTGGATTAGATGGTTTTCCAGTTGAATTTTTCAAAGTCTTTCGGGGACAAATCGGTTATTTTGATTTTTGTTCTGCCAATACAAGTTTTGACCATGGAGAATTTTCAATTACACAGAGGCAGGGACTGATAACTACCAAAACCCAACAAGCTGAGAAATCCTCTAAACAATTGGAGGCCAATTACTTTGTTAAACGTAACTTACAAATTAGCTTCCGCGTGTATAGCTAATAGATTAAAATTACAAGCGTCTGGTCCGTCATTCATAATTCATCCGTACTCCATTAGAGAATATCCGCGTCCATAATCCAAAGACCTATTCCATATTCCATATAACAGTATTAGCACCAAATTCAAAAAGACAATCATAGTATACAAAAACATAGGCTTGTTTTAACATAAACAAAATCACTTTACCCAGTATCATTCATGAGGATCAGAAGGGGTTCATTCCGGGTCGATATACTGGGGGAAATATTCGAATAATATAAGATCTCATGTTTGAAACTAGAGACAAGGATATTTCAAGATTATTATTATTGATCGATTTCGAAAAGACTGTTGATTCGATATCATGGAAATTCATGAATTCCGTTATGGAATCATTTAATTTTGTCCCAACAATTAAAAAATGGATACATACATTTTATGCCAATATTCAAACAACTATTCAAATTTAATATTATTAGGCAAAATAACAGTAATAAAGTCTCTAGCACTTTCTAAATTTATTCATCTTTATCTATCATTGCCCAAACCACCGGATGACGTAATGAAAGAAATTAACTCTATTATTTATAGATTTATCTGGAACGGTGGCAATGATCGCATCAAACGCCAAGTACTCGCCCAAGATTATAGTCATGGTGGTTTGAAAATGGTTAATTTGAATAAATGTGTAGATGCCTTAAAAGTTTCTTGGATCAAAAGATCTACGATCTAACATAAAAATGGCAAAACCAAACACCAGAGATATCTGAGAATACTTTTTTAAACTTTGGTGCAAAACAATCCTTTTTGGAAAAAAGTCATACACTAGTGGTTCACGTTTAACAAGAAATTGTCATCCACATTAGATATGGACATTTATAATGAACCTCTATGGTACAACATCAACTTTAAATTTAGTAACTTCTTCATTGAACATTGGTATCCAAAAAGTATTAAATATATCACAGAGTACGTCCGAGAATCCACCGTATTCTCGGATCTGAATGTGAGGTGCCCATGAATGATTTCCTGTATGGTTGCTTTTTAGTCACCAGACGTCAAGTTTTTCAACCTCTTGCATATCGCTCCAATTTATTACCTGTATATGGTAGGAATCTGCTGGTGGAATGTTAGTCCCCGAGGCCCGCCCGCTGTAAATGTCACTCGACAAATATATGCAGGTTCATTGTTTTGGTGGGAAATTTAAGCCGTACGACGTCGGGCATTACAGATTAGTTTTTCTGGGTATTCTTGCATTTACCAGGTTCACCCCATGTTGAGGCGTTTTCTCCATCAGACGTCAACGATGCTCATCCATTAATACCAGATGAGTTGTATGAGCTGGTCTATCATCACAGCTCCCGAGCCAATATTCACCGTAACCAATACTCTCTTCACAAAGACTTTCAGTACAGAATACTACATAGTATAATAGCAACAAAATGTTTTCTGCACAAAATTTCTCTCAGTGATACTGATAGATTCGATTTTTGCCATTAGGCTGCACCAAAAAGAAAACAAGACTAAGAGATATCTAGGCAATGCAGATAGTATAGAAATGTATTAATTCATACACTACGGTAAGCCAATTAGAAATACTATGAAGAGAAGATTGATCAATATAATCATGATAAAAGGGTACCCTCAATCAGTTAATTAACCGCTTAGTCCCTCACCACTTCATTTTTCATTAGCAATGTTGCCTCCATCTCGGATCCTCTAGAAATCCTCAATACTTTCAACGACTAGTTCAGTTCTATAGCAAGAAAATTATCAAGATATTCCAGATCCATCCAACGATTTCATGGACCTCTTACATGAAAATCATCAATATAATAGCTCACCTGATTTTGATGACATACGTATGATACTACTTAAACTTGTTTCCTGTTGCCAAGACCGCTAACGCACATAATAAATGTATGTTTTAGAACAGGTGCGCTACTGTTCCTCAATCTTACCTTGTTTGAGTAAAATTATAGCAAAAATAGTTGCCAATCGAATGTATAGATATGTGGAGAAATATAATATAATGTGTTGTAACCAGTTAGGTTTCCGTGCTGGCGGTTTTGTTTTTGTATGAAACATTAGCTGCATCATCGCAAAGTTTCTCGATTTATCCAAAGCCTTCTATATTGTGGATCCCGATATTTTGTTGTATACATGAAGTTATTATAGTTTTCGCGAAGAAGTAAATGATTTGTTTAAAAGCTATTTATCTAATCCTCAACCGTGGGTGTAATTTGAAACACATGTCAACGTATAACATTGAGGGTATCTCAGGGTTCAATTCTAAGACCCATTTATTTCTTCTATACATTATGATATAAATCAAGTAACACAAGCCGATATTACTATTTTGCTGATGATACTAGAGTCATACTCTCAGACAAGGATATCGGAACCTTCTCTAAAGTAACCTCCAATGAACTTGGTGAGCTATATGACTGGTTCCAGACAAGGATATCGGAACCTTCTCTAAAGTAACCTCCAATGAACTTGGTGAGCTATATGACTGGTTCTCCTGCAATAAACTGTCTTTACACATTAAACAATAAAACAATGCTTATAAAGCCAAAACAAACGCAGTGTACGTCATATAAGAAAATAAGAATCAATGGATTGGAAAGATATGTAAAATGTGAGAAATGTTGACGACGTCGGGTGGCCTAAAAGCAACCTTACGACTTCACAGAAAAGATTTAATTCTACTGAGAAAATTTGAATCATCTGGCATGCTCATAATAATGAGATGTGCAAGAAACTCGGTAGAAATATTGGTGTTATTAAACATATAAAAGACTTTAAATAAACAAAATCTGCTTTATTCTGTATTATTCAATGATATTCCCATACCTGTTCTGCGGCAATGTTGTCTAGGGCAATACCTATTCTACATTTCTTATTCAGCTAAACGATACTTCAGAAAAGAGCAACCCGCGTTATAAACTTTTCCGATAAATACGAACACACCGCACCTATCTTCAAAATCTGAAAATATTAACGATGATATTACCTACTTCTCCAGTTTATTCGCAAATGTTTACATCATTCAACGTTAGTGCCTTTACATTTTCGAATTATCTAATGTCCACCGATACCAAACCCTAAAATATATTCTGAACCTCTATAAACCTTCTGATATTTCGCTTTTGTACGGCCAAAATGGAAGGACCCAGAATCTGGTACAAATTAACCTTCAGAATCAAAGAAAGCAATTCGATTCCTATTTTCAAATATAAAATTAAAACCCAATATTATCCCTCGGCTAAGAGCCATGGCCCCTTTTCCGAGCCATAGGCCGACAGCTAGGCCCTTTGGAAAATGTTATGGAAGTGCTATGTTTGGAGCAAAACCCCAGAGAACACATCCTTAAGTTCCAATATTTGAAGAAAACGAGGTAAGCTTGTCATTTTCAATAAATTTGGCGTATTTTAAGCTCTTTTGGAAAGAAATTTGCAAAGTCGGCAACCAAGAAGCAGAATAGGCCAATTCATTCAATTCCTATATCAATTCTATACAGTCTAACCATCAATATATTTTGGTTCTATATTTTGCTCATGATACTAGAGGCATACTCTCAGACAAGGATATTGGAACCTTCTCTAAAATAACCTCCATTGAACTTGATGAGTTATATGACTGGTTCTCTTGCAATAAACTGTCCTTACACATTAAACAATTAAAATGATGCTTATAAAGCCAACACAATCGCAGTGCACGTCATATAAGAAAACAAGAATCAATGGATTGGGAAGATATGTAAAATGTAACAAATGTTGACGACGTCGGCTTGCTTAAAAGCAACCTTATGACTTCACAGGAAAGATTTAATTCTACTGAGAATATTTGAATGATAAACTCATCTGGCATGCTCATATTAATGAGATGTCAAGAAAATCGGTAGAAATGTTGGTGTTATTAAACATATCAAAGACTTTAAATAAAAAAAAATCTGCTTTATTCTGTATTATTCAATGATATTCCCATACCTGTTCTGTGGCAATGTTGTCTATGGCAATACTTATTCTACATTTCTTATTCAGCTAAACGATACTGCAGAAAAGAGCAATCCGTGTTATAAACTTTTCCGATAAATACGAACACACCGCACCTACATACATTAAAACTTATGCAACAAACCGATTTCTTTCAAATAACCTAAGATACCCGATACTCGCTGTATGTTATTTCAACAAGATCAACCTCGTTATCTAGGGCCGCTTTAGCCATTTTATCAGCCTTAGTATTACATTTGATGCCAACGTGACTAGGCAACCAACAAAACTCAATATCAATTTGTTAACCAAATCTACAATCATATAATTGTAGTATATTCAAGACGGTGGGATGAGTTGAAGTTCCACTTTCAATCGCTTGAAGGCATGACAGTGAATCTGAGAATATGACTTTTTCCCTTCTCGTGGACCCGATACCTTCCCGATGCCGATAACATAGCTTTTGCTTCTGCAGTAAATATCGAACTTTTAGCTGGTAGTCGACAGCGTTTAGTTTTGGAACTAAAGATAGTAGCAACTGCTAATCTTCCATGCCCTTTAGAACCATCTGTATAAATAGCCTGATACGATCTGTATTTTTCTCTCAGTAGACCAAATTCCTGTGTATACACGAGATGGCTCTTGTCTGCCTTTTTATATTTCGTCAGTGTAATATCTACCTCTGGTTTAGCTAACTGCCATGGTTAAATTGATAAGAGCTTGTTAGGTAAAATGTGACTAAGCTTAATACCAGCTGCTACATTGTGTGGTTTCATACGAACTCCGAGAGGCGGAATAATGGAGGGTTTCTTCATATAGAAATCTACGTCCTGAGGGTTGAAAACACAGTTATATGCATGATTCGAGTGATCTGATCGCAATTTTATGATATATTGCAGTAATAGTTTAATTCTTTGAAGATTTCTTTACGGGATGTTCTGAAAGCTCCAGGGCAAAGTCTTAGTCTATGATGGAGAATAGGACCTAGCTTTGCCAAGTTTGATTTGCTTGCACCTTTATGAACGATAGAGCCATAATCAAGTTTGGGAACGAACAAGTGATCGATATAAACGGAGAAGTGTTTTCTGATCTCCTCCCCATTTATAGTTGGCAACTACCTTCAACAAATCGAGAGCTTTCAAGCAATTTATATGCGATAAGAACGTTAATCGGTGGTCAAACAATATTCCTAAGAATGTGACTTACTACTTTGATCTCAGTTTCATCTAACGTAAGTACCGAATCTTTGTGCTGGAAATAATTTCTGCAAATGTGCATGCATTTGACCGGAGAATTTGAAGCCATTTTCTAGACAAAGTTGTAATGTTCTCTCAATATTGTGTATACCTTTTCACTGCACGAGAGTGAAGCTTCAATTGATTTATTGAAAACTGCCGCTAAGCTGTTGATCTTGATAATAAATAGAGTAGTAGACAAAATACTGCCCTGTGGGACAACCTGATCCTGAACGAAATGACCTGACATGGCTGTACCCAACCGAACATGGAATTGTCTATCAATCAAAAAGTTGGACCGACTTCAAACAGTCGGCCCTTTAAACCCATAGTATGAAGGTCTTTTAGAATCCCGTATTTCCATGTAGCATCACAGGCTTTTTCTAAATCAAAAAAGATAGAAACTACATGTTCATTCTGACTAAATGGTCAATGGTTCTTCTATTTTTACGGAAACCAGCTTGAATATCAGTAAGTTTCTTTTCAGTTTCTAGGTACCATGCCTGTTAGTGTGTAGAACACTGCCTGCGCACAGGGACCGTGGCTCTTTCACCGAAAGGTTTTGTCGTCGTCAGCGTCGTCCGTCTGTCAATCTGTCCATCGGCCTGTTCCTCATCCTTAACACGATATTTTACAGGAAGCGAGAAGTATACATCATATTATAGTGATTGAATATTCTCATGACAGTGGTCCGCTCCACTGCCGAACGAACTCGGCATATAACATATCGATGCTACGACCAGAACGAAAGAATTCTGAGATAAAACCACGTGTACAATAAATGTAAATGTAAATTTAGAAAATCGCTTTTCAGCTGAATGTTTTAAAACAGAATCTCTTTTCAACTGAATGTTTTACACCAGTTCTAGAAAATGCTGCAGAAAGCGTAAACTTTTTAACCCATATGAATATTCACCCATAAACAGTATACACTGTGGACGAATTTAACTCTAACGTGTTTTGAAGAAGTTTTCGAAACATTTTTTGTTTAAAGGTTTCTATTTTTTCGCTTGTTACAGATTGTTGTTTTTTTGTGCAGTAGGTTCGGTACATTATATGAAGGACTTTCCAATTAAGCTCAAAGTTTTCGAACTTTGATAAATAAATATATTTTTTTATCAGCAAGCGCAATGTAATTAAGTTACACTGTTTACGATCAAATCCTAAGCTTTGCTTATCAGCCCCAAGCTCACTCCTACTTCCGATTATTGTCATTTTCAGCCACCTTTGAAGAAAACCCCAAATGTTCTTAAAAACAACAGTTTTCAAAAGTTTGACTGGTGTTTCTGGCAGGGCAAGGAAGAGATGGGTCGGCTTTGACAGTGCCAGTGGTTTGGTTATTTCTTTTTTAACAATAATTAGGTCCCAGTTCAGACATATATTGATATATTTGGAATTCCAAGCCACTAAGTGTCCCTAGCCAAACCGACTTTGTTTTCTTCACGTTTATATTTAATCATGAATGTTTATAAACCTCGCCGATGCATTTCAGTGCGTCCTTAATTCAGTGATTGCTCCAAACTATCGAGGTACATCTGAATGTCATTTAAATACTGTCATTTATTTCAATCCTCTTTATCTTTTCGTTTTCTCTACCACTGTTGCCAGTATTTATGTACACAATAAAAATATGGACCGATATATGTCTACGTCCCCGTCCATTAAAATCCTGCTCACTCACTCACTCACTCACCCCATCCATTATCAAAAAAGCTGGCCATTTTGAATTATGCATATTTGACATTTGATTTAACAGGGTTGGCATGTTCTCACCTTTGAACCTTTACGGAATTAACCCCTTCTGATAATTTCCAGGTTTGTTTAAGTTTGGGATACACGTTATGACTCCCTTTCTTCGAACCGTATCCCTGTTTCCAAAAGATTTTCTTTAATTCAACTTAGAATTCCTGCAGTCCAGGATTTTTTGCGTTTTCAATATATTTTTCAGACCATTGGACAATTCTGCATATGTAACGTCTGATTCAAGTTTGCGTGATTGTATATTATCTAGATATTTTTAATTTATGTTTCCTATGAAGTTTTCAGTATCTAAATTCGACGATTCTTCTTTTGACTAGAACAACTGTTTCTTAAATATTCGCGCTGCTCTTTAATAATGTCCGGCGTAGTTCGTATATATATATATAACCCCGAACTCAATGCTAGTTTAGTGATCAAATTGTTTGTATGATTTCTTTTCTGTAGGTTTTAAAATTATTAAGAAGGGTTTTCTCCATCTTCCATCAACTAGGAATGGTTTGATTGCCAAGGATATAGACATGATGATTCGGGAATGGTTGACCGGCAGACCGGGATAATACTCCCTCTTCCTGCCGTCAGCAATGTACCGTTCATAATAACCTGTCATCATTAGATTCATCGAATATATAGGAGATATTTTGTGCAAGTTCCATACCTTTTTTTCATTCGTTGTTGAGATGTAACCAAAATGACGAAAACTGAAACTTCCATAATAATTCACCACAACAGGATAATATACTATGCAAGTTTCATAAATTACATATGTATGTTTCAGAATATAGCCAAAATAAACGCAACAATTCACCATGGGATTATATTAAAAGAATCTTTCACCCATTTGCAGATAAACGTTTCAGAGATATAACAACAATAGCGAAAACTAAAATTAGACAACCTGTAAACGACTGAAAATAATCTAATACAAGTCACAATCCAGATCAATTATCTTCTCCTTATGCATACACGGATTCAAGCTATCTCATACACGTCATATAAGAAGAAGGAAACAGTAAAACTAGAAGAAAAACTAGAAAAATCAATTGAAGGCCTGGAGAATGTTGAAATGTCTTATATGGAACTGGTCAATCACAAGAAAATGGAATTGGAGACACTAAGGAAAGAAAAATTGAAGGAGTATCAATATTGAACTAGCCTATGTTTATGTATACTATGATTGTCTTTTTGAATTTGAGCTAATACTGTTATATGGAATATGGAATAGGTTGGCTGACCTGTATCTGTTCTCTTATGAATATGACTATATGCAGGCGCTTTCAAAAACCGATCCATTCAAAGCCCGTTCCTTCTCATTCACCAAACGCTATATAGACGATCTTCTCGCTGTGGATAATCGCTATATAAATGACGCAGTGAAGGATATATCCACCTTCACTGGATTTGAAGGAAACTACAGATAGCCCTACAGGCACATCTTATTTAGATCTCTATCTCTATAAAAATGAAGCGGGCATTCTCTCTCGTCGACTTTATGACAAAGAGATGATTACAATTTCGACATCGTAAACTATCCCTTTCTGGATAGTAATATTCCAGTGGGACCTGCATATGGCGTATACATATCTCGCTTAGTAGCATTTGCTAGATCCTGTGTTAAATGTGATGATTTTAATCAACGTCACAAAACATTGTTGCAGAAACTTATAAAACAGGGCTATTCCACCAAGCGCCTCCACTCAAGTTTCTCAAATTTGGCGATACATATCGCATGCTGATAGCAAAATACGAACGTAGCGTGCAAGATCTATGACGTTACGTTTCGTAACTTGTGTCTAATTCCGCTTAACCCGGGGCTAGGGGCCGTATGAACCTATGTACTTCAAGATCCTCATGGTACTCATATGAACAGTCACAATCAAAAGCGTGACTGAGATACATCATTCTTTAGATGACGACTTTACAACGAATATTATGGATTAAGAATACTGATCAGCGATACGGATTTGATATTTTTGGAACATCATGATGTCTTGCCGGCATCATTGAAAACTATTGACCGCTTCTCTCTTGCAGGAAACAAGCCTATGTTTATGTATACTATGATTGTCTTTTTGAATTTGGTGCTAATACTGTTATATGGAAAATGGAATAGGTCTTTGGATTATGGACGCGGATATTCTCTAATGGACGATGGCTGGATTATGAATGACGGACTAGACGCTTGTAACTTGAATTATGGACGCGGATATTCTTTAATGGACGACGGCTGAATTATGAATGACGGACCAGACGCTTTTAATCTAATAAGATCAAAACCTCGCTGACCTAAATTACAACACATATAAGGGAAGTGGGAAGCGGTGCCGACATACTGACAGAGCCACATGACTTCTCTCTTGCAGGAAACAAGCCTATGTTTATGTATACTTTTGTCTTTTTGAATTTGGTGCTAATACTGTTATATGGAAATGGAATAGGTCTTTGGATTATGGACGCGGATATTCTCTAATGGACGACGGCTGGATTATGAATGACGGACTAGACGCTTGTAATTCACAGTATAGTCGTTCGGTTAACCAATTCTAAAGCACATACCAAGAATCTAACGATTCGTGATATGTGTTGTATCTCAGGTAAGCTTTTATTGTACCTGTGCATGTGGAAACTTGGATGATATGACCACACGGCCCCTAGCACCGGCATAAGCGGTAAGCTATGATGGAAACAAAGTAACAAAGTAATTCTGAAGCTTAGAGTTAAGAAAAAACAATTCCGAGAATAAAGAGGGGGTGCGTTTGCATGTCACACTCAAGTTTATTTCACTTATATGATGAGTAATTGACAAACTTTCACACATGCATCAGCGGGATCGGACCCCTGTGTGAAGCTAACAGTAAACAACAAAGTGCTTCAGAATTCATAACAGATTATTTGGGAACTTTTAAAAGAGGTTGAGATATTTTATAGCAAACTATATACCAAGAAGGACGTAGAATTTGAAAGGCTAAAAGAGACAGAACAGCTTAAGCTTGAGGGTGAAATAACGGAAGCTGAGATTCTAATTGCTTGAAAGGAATGAAAAATAGCAGAAGTCGGGGTCAGACGGTTTCACTGCAGAATTTTTGTTATTCTTCTATAATGACATTAGCAGCTTTATTACAAGATCCTTAAACGAAGGTTATCGAAAAGTGGAGCTATCTATGAGACAAAAGGAAGGTATAATAATATGTTTATCAAAGGGATACAAATCGAAGCAACGTTCCTATAACCTATAACTCTGTTGAAAATTACCTATAAAATGGCACCAGCATGTATAGCAAGTAGACTGAAGACTATCAGATAGCCAGTCAGGGTTTATGAGCAAAAGGTTCATTGGTGAAAATATTAAGTTGACATATGACCTAACGGGGTATACAGAAACCAATAATTGACATGTCCTTCTCCTTTCCATCGACTTTGAAACGGCGTTCGACTCCGTCTCATGGTCCTTTATCAATCAGGTATTAGACACCTTCAATTTTGAGGAATCAATTGAAGATGTATATTCGTATTTTATAATAAAGCTAAAACAGCAGAAACGCAGAGTGGTTTTCTCTGTAACATATTTGAGCTTTCTATAGGATGCAGACAAGGAGAGCCCTTACCACCGTACATTTGTTTCTTATGTGCCAAAGAACTGTCTGTAATGATTAAGAGAAATGTAAACATAAACGGAATAAAAATAGGAGATATAGAATCCAAGATCTTACAACCTGGAACCAGTCCAACATTAATCATCTTGGAATATTTTTTTCCTGTAATCTGAACTTAATGACTGCTACAAACTATGATAAAAAACTGTAAAACAAATAACAGGAGCTCGAACAATGGTCAAAGAGAAAGTTATCACCGTTAAGAAGAATTACCTTACTAAAAAAAATATCAGAACTGGGTCATTTATTTATAGCCTTACCAGACCACTCAGATGATTACATAAATGAACTGAATACGATGTTTTACTCTCTTTTTTCTGGCAATCGAAACAAGATAGGTGAAAAGAGAAATTTTTACTCAAGATTACGAGATAGGGGCTTGAAGATAATAAAGATACAGTATTTTACAGCAGCTCTGATATCAACGAAAAACTGTTATTACAGCAAGCACAGTACAAACAACTATTTGAAATCTCGTCATCCAATATTGCAGATCTGATAAAAAATGAAATGAATTTCTAATATCACTTGCGAGACAATGTACCAATACTTTCTGGTGTGACGTTTTACGTACATGAGGAGCTGTTAACGCAAAAGCTCTACCTGTCACTGATGAAGAATTATATACAACAAACATTTGGTTAAATGATAACATCAGAGTAAACAAGCAAACTATTTTCTATAAGAATTTGTTCACAGCAATATATAGTTTATTGAGGATTTGATTGATAATGAAGTTGAGTTCTTAGACTATGATTCCTTCATCAATATATACAACACAAAATCCAATTGTTTATAGAATACTGACTGTTTGAAAAGCAATAAAGTCGTACATCAGCCACTGCAACCTGACTGACATATAATGTAGAAATGCCTTTCAAACTTCGGATCAAATTAAAAAGCTTTAAAGGTTGTAGAGACAATTACGCCAAGAAGGCAATAAAAATAAGATATTGCGTCTACTGGGGAATGGAAATTTATATACTTGGTACATTTCAAGTGTTGCAAAAATACAAAATTGGAGTAACTGCAGTACATAATAAACCATCGTATTCTAGCAACAAACAAACTTCTTGTACAAATGAAAGTGTGAAATGACAATAAATGTACTTTTCTAAACAGCAAACTGATACAACTGAGCATCTATTCTACGAATGGGAAATTATGGATGAGTCACATTGAATATTTAAGTATCTGAATATGCATAAAAACCTATATTTAACTTAATATGTACCGAAAGCAAATCTTGTTCTGTATAGCATAAACTAAAAGTTATTATATTTTTGTGAAAAAGCTAAGCGATTGGTCAGCTGGCTCGATCAGTTCATAGGTGTCGACAAACTAGTCAAACTTTTGAATGGTCGTCTCTAAGTAGAGGGTAAGTTAATTAATCCTTGTTTAGATACAGAGCCCCTGACGTCAGAAAGTGGAACTAATGACTTCCCCGTCTTCAAATTGGTTCATGTACCAAAGATGGATTCCTAACTCCGCATGGAAACAGAGATATCATACGCAAATATTTACTTGATATAATTACGGGTCCCTCAGACCCTGACTAGGTTGCTTAAACTATTTGCTGTGACATTAGCTGTTTAGATATACACAGTTAACCGTTTTTGTCACAAGGACGACAATGAGAAATTGCAGTATCATCTACAAATGTCACAATTGCCGTAATTGTGTCAATGTTGTTCGACTCTGCATGTGGATTCGCCAGCTAATGTCGCCGCATGCAGAGTCGCCTGCTAATGACACAATTGTGACATTAGCTGACGTCCTGACCACTGCTAATGACACTTAGTAGTTGCTACAGAGCATAGTAGACGGTTCGTTGGAGAGGCTGCAGAGATCCCATAAATACTTGGATGCTTCTCTATAAGTATAGCACCCCGGAGACTGATTAGTGTTGTTTAGTTCGCGACTTGACATTACTGATAAAAGGGATAATTCAGCTGTATATGACCTGTTCTTGATACCACTGAGAAATACAGTTGTATTATTTATATTCATTCAACAGGGAATGCTTTGTACAGTAAGTGGACGGTGTAAAATACTTATCGGAATTCAATCGAGCCGCCATCTCAAACATTACTTATATACAATTGCAAGTAGCAACTCGCCATTCTGTGGACTAATTTCCCTGGAGACATACTCCTTACCCATTATGAGGAAAACGTAAGAAATTGCATAATGATAAGTCGACAATAGCACAGCTGATTAGTGTATGTCTTATATCGAATCAGAAACGCGAAAAACAAAATTGATGTAATAGCTTGGGAAATGATGGATCCAAACCCAGACAGCATATTGTTTTTTTTCAAATAGATAGACAGACGTTTTTTGTTTCATTTCGTCATCATTGTTTTTTTCTGGCAGTAATTTAAGTACCGATTATTTCCCATAGCGATATGTCTATGAAATATTTATCACTAAGGGTGCTATGTAATGTCTTACAGGTTTGCTGTGTTTTTCGCTACGTTTGGCCTCGGTGTGATACCGCTCTAAACACAAAACGGTCAAAATAAATCTATCTATCTCAGGAACATTTTCATGCCAAAACATAGAACGTTCGGAAAAAAATTGCGTAACTGACCTGTCATTTCTACAACAGCAACAACAACAACAACAACAACAACAACAACAACAGCCAAATGTGATCTGATTTTCAACAAAATACATCAGCTTCTCCTGACGGCTCAGGTATCCACTACGCAAATGAGATGTTTATATTCACTACGACTCTTTTAAGTAACTCCACTAGCTTTAAAAATAAGTGGAAAAGATACATCCATCGCCATTCCGATTTCTGTGTAAGATGTCGTCTGTCAATGTGACAAAACTGGCGCCTAAATGATAACCTCCTTCCCATGTGCATGACGTCATCATCAATTCACCACTAAATTTCATAATTTTTTTCTGAATTCATTCATTCTGATTTTCTTTCAACCTTTAGGCTAAATTTATATCAATAGAATCTAAAAATGGCGTTTTCAGTTTTACATGTCTGTTCTGGGGGAATTCCACTGTGTGACCCCTACACCATTGGGAAACTCCCTCGCTTTTAATACGAAACAGTGCGATGCCACCGATGGTAACGTTTCCATTTGGTCTCTTGATATTGGATATTTCCCAGATTTCCTCCCATGAATATATATCATCCTGGGCGTTACATTGTTTGGCATCTGTCTCTTCATTCCACCAGTAAAAGTATCTCTTTTCAAACCATAAAACCATAAAACATCAGAATTGAAACATGAACTTGCGTGTAAGTACTGTCCTGTACTGTTGCGAAGTTTGGATTGATTATGTGAATAAATGTTGTAATGAAATTCAATCCACAATTTAATCCACAATGCTCAGTGTCAATGATACAGAGAAAATTCATCAACATAACCGTACTAGACGAATTAGGTAGAAAGTTAGAGCGTCTAGAAAATTGTTCGCAGTTGCTAATAGTGTTAGCTATCTTCTATATATTTTATACTTCGTCATTGTTATATAAGGCGTACTTAAAACAAATTTAAAAATTGGATCAGCTACATAACAAAATATGTTGTTTTCTCCTAACTGTGGTCATCTATGCCAGGACAAATCTTGGATGAGAGAGAGAATTAAGGTTTAACATCGTGTTCAGCAATATTTCAGCTATATAACGACGATAAACAAATCTAATACCCAACCGATCGCGAAAGTCACCTTGGGATGTATCAAGAAAACTCCAATTTCGAAATATAAAAACAAGTGGAAAGAAAGCCTTGAAACATATCAGAAACTTGAAACATATTAGAAATTCAAACAGCACTCCAGAAGACAGGACATTATTCTAAATGTATCCAAACGCAAACTTAGATATGGCGTTACAGTTATTAACAAAGATGACAGAATATTCAGCACTGTGGGGTAATAGAGGATGAGATACACTTCCCAATATATTGCTAAAAATATATCACGTGTAAATCTTATGTACACAGTTCGGCAATATATATCTGATCGAGATACACATTCTCAAAACGTATATAAATTATTTTGACACCATTGGTTTAGAATTCGAATGATTATCTGCACCAGCCCAATGAAATCACCCGTGTCACATGCATGCGGCATGATATATAAGCTATACTGTTTCCATGTTTTTGATTGTTTAATGTTACTTCATCTGTGTTTTTGCAATAGTGTCTTTTCACACAATTATGTAATTTTCATTAGCCCTTGTGGCGTAATAGTGCAATAAATATTGAGTGGATTCCACTGCCGAGCATGCATTTATGTGCACAATGAGGAATAATGTACGGACTAATTAAACTTACTCGTCGATGAGACTAACGTTCGGTCGTTCCTGGCTTATGTGAATTATTATCAACGGGATATTGATATTCCAATGCGTACGAACAATGTGCCACTTTCGGCAGATATATCTGTTTAAAATAATAAATTAAAGTGGCATTTAGAAGCTGGAAATAATTTATTAGATTCGACAAATTTCTTAGGGATAAAAAGTTTTTGAATTTATTTGTGGTGACAATTTGATTCTGAAAGCACTATCGATCCATGACGGCCGGGAATCAATTTGAAAATCGAATTACTGGAAAGTATTCCCTGTGTACTTCCAGGCACAATAGTCAGAGCACTAAACTAAACAATTCTGTGCAAATCAACAATATACACAAAGCCCGAAATCTGTTACTCACCAGTTATGTGGCAATCTTTCTCGGTTTGGATATTCGACAAAGAAGGATATATATATATCCTTCGGTGGACCTTAATTAAACTTCATACATGTTTAGATGGAACCCCATAGACTGTGTTAATTTGAGAACAACGAAAGCGCTTTGCGACAAGAGAGATCATTACAGTTGCAAATTATCCTTATGCCGCGTGTAGATTTACTCCTTTATTGCTGAACGCGATACTAAACCTTAATTCTCTTAAGGGTCCGTTGGCAATGTACATGCAGTTATGTCTGGTACGATAAAGATAAGAGATATGTTACTACAGGTACCTAGACTTGTCAGTTTACCTTTATCAATATATCCTGCCAACAGCTTTCCAAATTATTTCAAGAATATGTATGACGGTTAAAGGTTCTGTGACATAATAATAGGCTGATACAGCACTCAAGTGATGGATTGTCTCTGATACGTGCTGTCTCACCATGAAACAAAAGTGTTGGTGTTAAATACTCACGCTGTCTGACAGTATGTTCGACGTAATTCGATCACAAGTGGGAGAAGGTAATAAATACAGTTACAATTTGCCCGTTTAAGGCTTCTGTCGTTACAGTTTGCATGATCGTCTCTCACCATAGCTTGTAAAATCTATTTTCATTAGAAAAAAAATATCAATCAGATTAGTTATGGTATCATTCTGACTGCTATCTCAGAACGGACAGGTGTTTGGGCAGGTGGTCCTCACGACAGCTATGATGGATGACGTGTGGTCACATTACAGCGTGGACTATCCTCGATAAATGGGCGAGGTTATATCAGCCACTAACTTCCGGATGACTTTAATTGTCACTAGTACCATAAAAATCCATGTTCAAGAGTTCGAGACAATATCTGCAGGAGAAGGTAAGATATTACACTTTATTATTTATATAACACTGAAATCCTTATATTTTCTTCACTCTTAAAAGTGATATTTTCATTGCAGTTAGATAACACTTTTGTTATCTAACTGCTGAGTACATGTGAACTCTGACCTGACAGTGACGTTGCCGGAACTACTTATTTCACTACGGTACTTTCATTCTGAGAATGCTTGCCAACAATTCATAACCCTTCAAAACTTCGTCATGGAATGAATATATATACAGATCATTTCATATAAAATTCAATATATCTTTTATTTAAGTGTTAGCTAACATATCCACGCAGCGCTGGTACGATCTATAAAATACTTTGAGTGATCGGCCTCAATCGTCGGTCGATCTGTCTCAATATTTGGGCGAAGTTTTTTTCAATGGTCTTGGACGATTTGGCCTTGGACGATATGACCTGATATCGTGATGTCAGGTCTATTTTTAGACTTTCGCAGTAAGTGAACTTTTAGGCTCCTTCGACATAAAACAACAGTTGTTACGTCAACCAAGAATGCACAATTAATACTGGTAGGAGTAGAAATAAAGTTACTAACCACCTTGGGTACTTAGACTTTCGCAAAGATGATGCAGAAAAGCGTGAAACCCGCAAACTGCGATGGGCTGGCTTTCTGCATGTTCAGTAGGAAAACGCTTCAGTTACGTTCGAGCCCAAAGATATACAAACAAGCTAAAAGGGGATAGCTCTAAAGTTGATTTCTCATATGCTGCATAGCGGTTCCCACATACAGTTACCCAGACGGAGAGCTTGAAGTTGCAGTTTGTCGTGTTTATCCGACCATGCGTGTTCGGCACAGTCGCGAGTCGAGTCAGCAGTGTTGTGTTTTTGTTGCCCGTTCTTCCGGTTTCACTTCAGGCAATTCAACTGAACCGAGATGTAGACAGCTATGAACAGGCCCACGTGTCACTGTCCTTCGTGAGAACTTGCCTTCCTTTCACTGTCGGGTAAACTGAAAGTCTGTAAACTCTTCTAAATTCAAGAAGATTTTTTGTTCTCGCTTCGATCGCGAACTTTCGACTCAACCGCTTGATTGACAGTTGCACGTGACTTCAGACGGGACTCTTCCATTCCCATTGGCTAATGTCTTTGTATTTCTCCGCGGCATAAACAAAATAAAATCCGACCTAATTTGTGTTAGAAAATTACTTCAAAAGACAGCCCACGGTGTCTAATATTACAAAATTGATAAGAAAAATAATGTTCTATAAATAATAAATAGAATATTGCACTGTTGAGTTTGAATAGCATAAATATTTGTTCTCGTGAAAGGTGGAAGGATAACCCACTCGACGCTTCGCGTCTCGTGGGTTATCCTTCCACCTTTCACTCGAACAAATATTTATGCTATTCAAACTCAACAGTGCAATATCCTCTATATTTTTTTTATTTAATTCCGGTTCCCGATTAGACGTATTAGATTTCAGACATAATGTCTTCGTTTTTTGGCTGATTTTGAGATTTGGAGGTTGTATTTGCCTTTTTTCTCTAGTGCTATGACAAACACAGTGTTTGCGAGGCCACTGAACTTATAACTATTCGGACTAGATGCCGCTAGCCCGATTGATATTTATCGCGCTTTACTAATGTTCTTTATGGGCTAGTGCAGGTGAAGGTGTCAAAATACAAGCGTCTAGTCCGTCATTCATAATTCAGCCGTCGTCCATTAACGAATATCCGCGTTCATAATCCAAAGACCTATTCCATATCCATATAACAGTATTAGCACCAAATTCAAAAACACAATCATAGTATACATAAACATAGGCTAGTTTCCTGCACGAGAGAAACGGTCAACAGTTTTCAATGATGCCGACAAGACATCATGATGTTCCAAAAATATCGAATCTGTATCGCTGATCAGTATTCTTAATCCATAATAATCGTTGTAAAGTCGTTATCTAGAGAATGATGTATCTCAGTCACGCTTTGATTGTGTCTGTTCATATGAGCACCATGAGGATCTTGAAGTACATGGGTTCATACGGCCGCTAGCCCCGGGTTAAGCGGAATTAGACACAAGTTACGAAACGTAACGCCATAGATCTTGCACGCTACGTTCGTATTTTGCTATCAGCATGCGATATGTATTGCCAAATTTGAGAAACTTTGAGTGGAGGCGCTTGGTGGAATAGCCTATTTTATAAGTTTCTGCAACAGTGTTTGGTGACGTTGATTAAAATCGTCACATTTAACACAGGATCTAGCAAATGCCACTAGGCGAGATATGTATATGGCATATGCAGGTCCCACTGAAATATTACTGTCCAGAAAGGGATAGTTTACGATGTCGAAATTGTAATCATCTCTTTTGTCATAAAGTCGACGAGAGAGAATGCCCGCTTCATTTTTGTAGAGATATAGATCTAAATATGATGTGACTGTAGGGCTATCTGTAGTTTCCTTCAAATCCAGTGAAGGTGGATATATATCCTTCACTGCGTCATTTATATAGCGATTATCCACAGCGAGAAGATCGTCTATATAGCGTTTGGTGAATGAGCAGGAACGGGCTTTGAATGGATCGGTTTTTGAAAGCGCCTGCATATAGTCATATTCATATGAGAACAGATACAGGTCAGCCAACAGGGGTGCACAATTAGTACCCATTGGAATAACTATATGCTGCTGATATATTGTGTTGCCAAATTTGACATAGATATTTTTAATGAGAAATTCAAGCAACTCTATAAAAAAGAAATATCCCATGAATGATATCTCTTGTATGTAGTAGAGCTGAAGAATGCTTTATGGCTTCCGACATTAATATATCTACGATCAGTTTTCTTGAACACAGATACTATTAATGAACTTAGACGGTCTGTGAGGTCCTGATGAGGGTTGTAGTATAGAGAGTCGAAAAATCCCATGTGGATTCTTCCGTAAGACATTTTGAGTTTTTCGATATCCACATACATTCAACGCCAGAGTTTTGAGAAATAGTGGCGCAATACCTTTCCCAAAAGGCTTTTACCTCCTGAAGGGCCCTCGGCAATAGGGTTGAAAGAAGCTTGGTGGTCCAGCTTCTAGAACCAGCTATGAATCTAGCTTTGTGTGGTGATTTATGCATTTTGGGTGTCCAGTATACTTTTGATATGTCGTTATGATTGGTTGGAAGACAAATACCTCTCTCCCTGAGAAACGTTTTGTGATTGTTAAATAAATCTTCCAGGGTTATTTAAAGACTGTTTGGATTGTGACGATACGAAATTAATGAACAAGGTTGTTCTTCTCTCAAGCGGTATTTTAGATATTCACAATCCGTGTGATCGTTTCGAGGAGATTGAACCCAGGAAAGTATTTGTCAAAATAAAATGCCCTGTTGAGATTCCAAACTATGACATTTTTCGGGATTTGAGAACTATGGAGTATTAACATTCATGATGAGTACTATACTTTTGACAGAAATTTGTGAACTGGGGTTAGCATGTTGTGGATATCTGGCATCAAAACCACTCTTCTCTCTACAATTCTGCATGGAGATTTTAGGATTCCTGTTTGATATAAAGGTCAGGTTAAGACCTGCTACATCTGCGGAGAAGAAAATTTCATGAAATGGGATTGTTATTTCAAGGCAAATGCCTGGAATGTGGTCAGGCGGGACATTTGAAACGGGCATGTACTCTGCTCCTCAAAAAGAATCGTTTAATAGGGCTTAGGGGTTTTTCGATATATTCGAAAATATATTCGCGTACGTATTTCGGACAGTTTACGCAAAATTCCAGCGGAGAACGAGGGAGGAGGGCATTGTCTCTTTGGACCAGACATGATGAATGACTTGTCTTAAGATTAACTTTGTGGTTGTTGAAAATGATTATGTAATCCACAAGTGAAGCCTGGTCCATAAATCAATGATTAGGTCCTAGGTTAGGATAGATGGGTGTAGAAGAATACCATGTGTCCAGCCAATTTATTCCCTCCTTTCAATTTAATAGAGGTGGTCCCTCCCAAAACTTCATTTCATGGAAAATCTTGGCGTTGTCTGTTGTCTTGCCTAGAAACTCCATGTTTTCTAGAAATACTGATCAGATGTCATATACTGATCAGATATCCTCATATCGATTCATCCCTCGGGTCTCTTACACAATGAGTGAGTTTTGCAAAAGCCTAATTAATGTATATTTTGATTGCGTGAACCAAATGAATATCGAATGGGATTTTCTACTATCCACTTGCTTCAATGACTTCCTTGTTTCTGGTTCATTGAATATTAATAATACAACCGTACATCTCAGTGGTATTACAAATCTGACATCTCCATTTGGTCACTGTACGGCATCCCTCCCACTTAGTCTCAGAGTTCAGTTCGTAATATTTTGGACGTGTGTTCAGATTTTAACAATATGTGCATACACGCCAGGTTCTTACAATTTTCCCATAGTTTACAATGTTTTTTAAATTGTTCGGTTGTGTAAAGTGTACTTATGTAGTAGATTCAGTTTCGTACAAGTCGTATAACAAGATTCCTACAATGACTGATGAATAATTCCATGGATGTGTCTAAGGTAATTGGTAAACTAGCCTGTCCAATTTTCAGGACCGTGTATATAACACGGCTGGTATTCGAACCAATCTAAGTATATTTAGATATTCGCAAAATTGCTTTATTTTACATCAAGATTTGGATGGAGATGGTTCGAGACGGATTGTCGATATGGACATCATTATGTCTTGACGGCCTTATTGAGACATGTTGACCGTTTCACTTTTGCAAGAAATTATATTGTGTTGACATATTTATCTTTCATACCTGCTTCGTGCTTATGGTAGAAAACGTCAGATCCGACATTCAATATTCAGCCGTCGTCCATAAAAACAATCCGCATCAGTAATCAAAATACCTATTTCGTGTGACAGTTAACACCATTTCCAAATGTGTCTGAAAAAAAATTCTTGTGTTTGTATTATTTTTATTTCATACACATATGGACGACGACTGGATATTGAATGTCAGAAGTGACGCATGCTATTCAGTGAGTGTCATGTGGATAAGACCCTTTGTTTGGGGACGGGGAATTTGGCAGGGATGACGGCTGACAGATGACGGTCTTATCTATAAATTGCAATTATACATAACTCCACGCAAAATAACATGACATTATAGGGATATTTAAATTGGCCTGTTGACTTCAATGTTCTAAGTTTACTTACTGTATTGTACTTACCTTCAAGTCGCGCAATCTCACACGGAATTTAAACAACATCTCATATATGGGTTTATTATGACTATCATAAGGGAGATCTGTCCCTGCTGGGAAGTACCGATCTGCCTGTATCGAAGGGAGTGATAAGTGACCGACCTATCCCCATGGTCGATGGATCAAATAGGAAACCAAATTCCCAACAATTAAGTCCCGCGTGACTGTCTTTTGAAGAGCTGGATGAAGTGGTTAGTTCTTAGGTTTGGCATTATGTATTAACACTTTGAAAGCTATGTTCAGCCAGGAAATGTTGTGGATAAAGCACTCAAATATATGACGCCTGAGTCCGAGAGAAAATAGAGCAATCTGGATTCGAATTGCCTGCTGGAAGGTAGACGGTCCTGTGAGTACCAAGGATTACTGAACGAATCTTAAACGCCGCATTAACAGAACTATTTCTTCCACAACCAAAAATAAAACATTGAGAAATATCACTCTAGTCCAATTAATTTTAAATTCGGGCCATGTTGTTAATCATATGTGTTGAATGAACTATGCTATGAGTGCTATAAAATGAGTGCTATGAAATGAACAATCACAGACGGAGCGCATGCTGGTTATTCCGTGTAAACAGACTGTGTGCCTCATTTTGTACATGTACGATATAATTCATGAATATCAAGCACTGATGGTAATATACGAACAGAGCGTGGAGGTAGTCTACCTCTTATCTGGTATCTGACTCCACTTAATCTAGGGCTAGAGGTCGTGTGAATGCATTGTTTAAAATATCTTCATTGTGTTCATATGAACAGTCTCCATCGGGGCGTGAATGTACAAAATGGACCTAGTCCGATAAAGGAATTAGACATTCTTTTGAATACAAGAATGCTGGTCAGCGATAGGGATATTGCGATAAGACCATCACGATGTTGTTGTTGAAAATTGTTGACCACGTTTCTCTTGCAAGAAACCAGCTAAACTCCAAATCACATGTTTAGAATTAGAACACTAAAAGTAAGGTTTACTTTGAGCACATGGTTCAAGCAACGGGTTATAGGTTATAAACACATATGAGCTCAAAACCTAAACACTAAGATGTTTAACCACTAAACACGCTGAGGCTGAAACATGTGTTCAAACTGAACCTCCATTTTTCTTCTAACCCTAAACATTCGATTTAAAGTGTACAGCTTCTGATTCGTTCCATGCCTGCTTGGATTGTGAATACAACAGAGTCGTGCACATATTCATATGGTTATGGATGCGAAAATATCTTTACGGACAACGACTGGTAACTGTCCAGTATGACGCTTCTTCATCATCTTCACAAGTCCAGGTAAATCCTAAATCCTCACAGAGGGTTTACCTGGACATTTTTGGTGATTCGAATGAGTTATTGAGTCGATGCCTCTATGATACAATCTCGTATATTTCATCCTCAGCGCTTGTTTAGAATTAGCATGTCGGTATCCCAAGACTGAGATTGTTGCTTTGACTTCCGATGTCAATTTCAGCTTGACAGCAAAGCAGTTGGACCCGCGATGAAATTCAAACCTGTCACATCTCAAATACCTCGCAGCGAATTGGCCTAATCAACTAGCTTAGCGCGTTCACTGATTGGGCTGATTTAGAGGGAACCCCTTGATCTGTTTATATCCAGAACTCGTATGGGTAACTAACTAAGCCAGTGTATCGACCGTAACAGATCGATCGATACACTGGATCGCGAGGATGCCTCTTTATATATTAATACCTTAATAATCTCTTTTGGGCTCCCTTACATGTAGTTCACATTAGGTTTACTGTATGCCTCGTACTAATAAGCTGGAGACATAATCATGTCGTCATATGTCCCTGTAAGGGATAGGGCTGGTTTCACCATCATCTTCTGCATTAAAGAGCGGTGAAGGCAAAGTCCTATTAAGATATCATGTTGCTTGTATCACACTTAGGCAGCCATAATACAGGGATCAAGTGTAGGTCTTAATCAGTACAACTGACAGTTTACAAATTTATGACTGGCTTCTGGCAGAAGTATGGGCTAGTGGCTAGTATTGCTGGGCAGGCCAGTTTACACAGCACAGATGTAGACATATTTGTTCCAGTGATCATGTATGAGACTGCCAAGACTGAGGAGTCGTACAGTTAGCCCTATGGGGTTTTTATCCCACCAGATTAATTCTATATATGTACAATATGAGATATGTGCTTCATCTGGCAAAATGAATAAACAACTTAACAAACAAACAAAACAAACATGCCGATTGAAGCAGACAGTCAAATTGGTGAAAAAAGACTCGGTTGCCATATTTTGATGAATAAAAATGACGATAAATACATGTAGCTAAAACTTTAGCTTTTGTTTTTGATATAATCTTTGGTATTTATTGTACTTCTGTATCTGAAATCAAAAAATAAACATTGGCTGATAACGTTTTTCAAGCACCTGCTTCAGTCCATCTTTGCAGTGTACAAAAACGTTATGGTGCGCAAACGTTATCGTACGCACAGGTAATTTGTGTCTGTATATTGTTAAATTATGAATAAACTTTGATAATTTTTCCGACAATTGAATTTCAGATGTTTGATTTCTATTTTTCATCCTAACAGCGAAGTCATGCAGCCAAGTTTGAGGTTTATCATTAATTGTATGTTTTGTCTGATGAGTTATGAGTGCACATTAAGATTCCTAAATGTAGATCCCTATTTTTTTTGTGCAGAAAGCTATTTTTGACATATCATCAAACAACATAGTAGACTTAAGAAGGCATAGTTGGCTATTGGATGGATGGATGGATGTACTTGGGCACTCCATCGCACCGCGATGGGCACAGGTCGTGCGAACACGCCGTGCAACCCGTTTCCCCCAACCCGCCCTACACATGATCCCTCTTAACAGTGTCACATAGACAATGTTTAATCCCCACATTCCTATTAAACAATATACATTCTCTTAATTCCCATAACTACAGACGTATCACATAATATTTCCATCTGTCAAGCCCCCTCATTCTCTCTTAATTCCCGGATCGATTCTTAGTGACAACTTAATTATCACACTGGACACTCATAATTAAATCTCCCAATAGCCACTCATCCTCCCCATTCACTCAACATTTAATATTTCACCCTATTTCCCGAAATCATAAATCCAGTGCCATGTTAATGAAGAAACTCTGAGGGAACTGTCCGATAATTAAAAAGCCTGTCAGCCTATAGAAAGTCATGTGTAGACTCACATTTGAGCGACATTTATCACCCATTTGTTATACAAGAGTCTTTTCTAAACATGATCCTTTGGCCATTGGACCTGCCAGATTAACAGTGCTGTACATTGTATAATGCATTCCTGAGTTTCATATCAAAATGGATGGTTGCATATTTTTGCATCTGAAGGATGCGCTGGCATGTGGAAGCCTTGACAATAATGTTAGGAACCGCGGTTACAAATCTTTGGATAAATTTCTATCGAAGCATGGGAAGGATGTGAAGACATCGTTCATCTTGGACGAGAAGAAACGGCGAAGATTGTTCATTTCTCTGCAAGCGTTTCTCTGCCTCTTAGATAATAAGTTTTGCCACATTGACAACAGTCTTCGTAGAGATGAATTCCTTGAGTTTTTGGAAAAAACAACTGTGCAGGACTGCTCATCAGCCAGTCGGCTTGAACAATCACCACCACCTGTTGATCCAAAACCCCGGAAGTCCAAACTTGGGCAAACTAAAGAGGCATTAATAAAATTATGTCGGGGAAACTTTCCAAGGTGACAAAGATAATATGATGAAAACAATGTCCATGTTAGTAACAAAAGGTACCAGTCGACGACCATTTACTGAGTCGGGATCTTTAACAGTAAGTGACTTACATACACTCTTAAGTAGGACAATTAATGATTCTACAAGGACGAGTGTTTTAGAGGCGACATTGAAATGAGCACCGGATCTGCAGCCAATTGTTGGAGCATCTCGGCTTCTCCACATACAAGAAAATGTATCGGGTGTTCGACTTGGAACCGAGGTAAGAAGACTCTTTGGTGGACTGGTTGCCTCAAGTTTTCAAGTAGAAAAGTATATTGCAGATATGGATGACAAGTTCCGAAATATACTCCAACCAACTCGCACATTCACTGGGTGGAGTATCAATGCAGTCGCACTTCTAAAAATGTTGAGGTACAGGTATCCAAGCATTGAGAGAAACTCTATGATGGCAGTGAAGATCTATGGAGATGGAAGACAGATTGAAGGAAGATCAACTGCCTTTCTTGCGGTAAGTATTCTCAACAATGAGCTCGCTCTTTCTGGGCACAAGTATCAGTCTGTGGATGAGATATTTCCCATAGCCATGTTCTACGAAAGTGACAAGCCGGAAAATCTCATGGCCAATGGGCAAACTGTTATCCGAAAGATGATTTTGACATTGTTTGGGGACGGGTATGAATTTTACGTTTCAGGGGACTACAACTTTCTGATGGCTCTACTCGATGCAAAGATGAGCGCAGCATCCAATGACAAGTGGAACATCTACCATCAGTGCCACAAAAATGACCGTAGTCAAGTTCATCAGTCTGGACTGAGAACCGATCTCAACCTGGTAATCGATAATAGCTTCCCATATGCTGTCATCGAGGGCATCCC
>JAVTVY010014748.1:0-68112 GCA_036873755.1 Hanleya hanleyi | reverse complement strand
GCGGACGCATGTCAGGTCAAATGGTCACCTCCAGGTCAAACGGTCCAATGTCCAATGAGACAATGTTGCGGCATCGCTATAGTCAGAGCTTGAGCACCAAAAAGGGGATTCTAGATGAACCTGGGAAAGATGGGCAGGTCCATTTGGACCAATCAGCGGTCGAGTAAAAGAGCCAATCAGCGGTCGAGAAAAAGAACCAGTCAGCGGTCGAACAATCAGCCAATCGAATTGGGGTACTCACGGTGTGTTTCGCTGACGTCCGCTCCTACATCTGGGTTCTTGTACACCCGGGTAATGTTTTCTGGACATGGATGGGTTACCTTTGGCTCCATTCTAGGCCACTGATTGGCTAATACGGTGTTCAAAACCAGTTTCATGCATTATGTTCATAGAACTTATAGTAATAATCTATACGTGTTGGACGAGTCTCTTCACTCACCGTATACACGTACCTCAATGAAATGCCCGTTCCAAACCTAGACCAAAAACACGTACTTGGTCTGTAGGCTGATTTCATTGGCTCTCTATTTTTACTATAGTGCTCTTGCATTCTAACCTTGATGGGTTACCTAGAACTTATAGTCATCAACTTAATCTATACGTGTTGGACGAGTCTCTTCACTCACCGTATACACGCACCTCAATGAAATGCCCGCTCCAAACCTAGACCAAAACACGTACTTGGTCTGTGGGCTGATTTCATTGGCTCTCTATTTTACTATAGTGCTCTTGCATTCTAACCTTGATGGGTTACATTTTGGCCCCATACTACACCACTGATTTCAGTTTGACTGAATCTCCACATTGGGCATTGACGCATTATGAATAAAACACACAAGACAGGGTTTTTTGATGAGATCTCATTTTTTTTATTCAGTGAACAACAACAACGTGAGAACAACCACGTGAAAACTGAAGCCCAGAACAAGGGGCTTGTAATTAATTGAAGCCCAGAACAAGGGGCTTGCACATTGAAGCCCAGAACAAGGGGCTTGTAAACTTAAGCCCAGAACAAGGGCTTGTAATTAACTTAAGCCCAGAACGGGGCTTGTACATTGAAATGATGGGCGGCCCAGTCATAGACGAGTACATCGCGGTCCTCGGCCTTGGGGTACTCGTCAAACATCTGTACGATGGTAGATAAGGGTCTTCCCGGCATCGATGGTACAGGTAAAACAAGCAATATTGTCCGCACACGCCACTGGTCAGGCTTTGCAACGTTTGACTGTTCCAACACCACGTCTCTGTGCCTTGATCCATGAAGTCTGTTAAATCGGGATGGGTCAAAGTATTCGCCCTGCTGTTCTGTCAAGTACACGGCCACCCAGTGTTCACCGGGCCGATCCATCGGGTCCGTGTTGAGAACGTAAGCAGCAGGATACATACGGTATAATGGAAACACATCTCGGGCGAACACCCTTGAAAGACCATACGTGTCTCTGGGTCATTCTCCAGCACGGTGGTTATCTGGTCTGTATCCATGTTAGGTGGAGAAGTCACACAGGACGTTGCGCGCCTTGTCCACTTGAATGATGTCAAACTCGGCGTAGCAGATCACATTGACGGTGGTCGCTAGGGCTCGTGCAAAGTGGATTTCCAACCGTAAGTTGCCTTGCTTGGCCAGGGCCAGCTGATGGTCGTTCTCTAAGGTGGGGGCCAGATCGAAACAGAACAACGTGTATCCGTTCGCGTAGTCCTCCCGACTGATCATATTCCCTTCGTCCTGGTTGATTTGACCGGTGGCTGTAAACAGGCTCTGATAGGCTCGAATGAAATTCCTCCGCCCAAAGTTCGGTGTTAAGGCTGTGGCTGGCACCTGTTGTCCATCCACATGCAGGGCCACAAAATTGATGCCGAAATGTTGAAAGTCAAACGGATTCTCTGGGTAGGCTCCGCTGAAACTGGTATTTTCCACACAGGCCAGGATCAATCGCTTGGGTAGTTCCCCCAGGAACAGGTTTTCTTTGTTGGCGCCCATATTTCCAACAGGCACAGAGAACACTTTGGCTTGTACACGTCGGATAGGGTACTGGGCTGGTTTTGTTTCCAAGCCTTTCATGTGGCCCAATTGAACGGCTGGATTCGGTTTCACTTTTCGGACATACAGGACTGCGTCTTGGATGACAATCTTATAGTCCGCTGCATGCCCCTCTACGTTAGTGGCCATCAAGGCGAAGGTCGGAGGCGCCCGTATCAGTCGGATTTTGATGGGGATCTTGTTCAAGAGGTACCGGTCTTGCATGAACATGTCTGCGTGCAGTCGACCCATCATATCCACCGAGGCACTGTTCGCAGTGAAAGCCTTCCGTTTGTTATATCCCCCATTGTCCGCCGTGTCCATGTGCTCGGGCGTGTCCTTGTAGAATAAAGCGGTTGTCAGCTGAGATTTTTTAGCCTCTCGGCCATACGACAACAGTGTCTCGATGTAGGCTCGATAGGGGTACGTGTTGGTGGAGTCACTGATGAGTTTGTCGCTGAGAAAAATATCCACCTGCTGAAACATCGAGTGCAGCCAGAGATTCGTCGGGCCCACCGTTGCTTGGTCAGCGATTCTGGTGCCAGCTCCATTGACCACCTTGGCTTTCACATACAAGTATGTATGAGCTAAATCCTCATAGGCCGTATCCGCATTATTGATGGTGAACTCGATGGGCCCGGTTTCGTTGATGCTGGAGAGCGGGAGATGCTCCACCCATAATCCTTGTTCGACACTGGTCTGTGTGGGCGGCACGGTCCACAAATCAAATTCACTGTTGGTGGAGGGGCAGGACTCGGCGTGGATCAAGGACATGTTTTAAGAAAAGATATCCTTTGTCTTCTTCGATGTGCGTCGTCGCTGGGTCGGTCGTCGACTGGTGCGTGGTCTCGGTGGGGCAGCTCTTTTATTCCCTACGGTGCGTTGTGCTTTGGCCACCAAGACGCCTCCCGCTTCTTTGGCCCGCCGTTTCAAGGATTCTTTGGGTGCCGTACCCCCAAGACATCACCGGCCACTTGCAGTCCACTGCGTACCGCTTGTTTGCCCATTGCTTTCACCCCACGCGTCACCAAGGGCAGGAGCGTTTTGACGATGCTGCCGAGTATGTTCCCCAGTCCATGTCCTCGTTGCATGCGTGCACCGCTAAAGACCGGAAAGCCACCCCCGGCCTGTTGGGCATAATAGTCGGCATAGCTGCGTGCATCGCACTCGTAAGGTACTTTCATTATGCAAAGTGGGGGCACGTGCTTGTCGAAAATGAAGTGTCAGCACCACTTTTTCTCGTTCGAATGCCACCGGTCGTCCCGTGTCATCTCTTATATCCACCGTGATGTGTTGATGTCGGTTTGTCGTACGGGCAAGTAGAGCATGTGGGTGAAACTGTGGGTGACTTGACCTCCATACGTCTTTTTAATGGGGACCACCCGTAACAGAGGTGTGTTGATATCGCCCACGATGTGGTTGTCCACCACGTCCGAGTAGACGTAGAGTCCGTACATACCCGACTTCATATCCATCGGCATCTCGCCATGATGTTCGGTGGCACCAGCGAACGTCTTTAGATCGAAACCCAGCATTTGCTGTAGGATAGGACTCAGTACGACACTCGCCTTGCCGGTCACGATAAGCTCTGCCTTGTCGTTGTGTGCGTTGTAATCGAAGTCCACGTGATTCTTGAAGGGATAGGCTTTGATGGGTTTTGAAGTATTCGTCACCCCCGTAGAGCCTTATAATGCATCAGTCTTGACAGCCCACCCATGAACTCCTTGGGGGTATCGTATTGGCCTTCGGGCAGGGTGAGTCGGGTGTTTTTGCCTTCGTAGGTCACCTCGTACCACACTTCATTGGCTCGCACGTTGTACCACGAGTAAGGGTACTGAATATCCACCAGGCCACATTCCCACCGGCCAGGTAAATGCAACGGTTGTGGTAATTGAGTCACATACTTGGCCACGGTGTTGTCAGAAAACACATCCAGCGAACTGTTACTGGGTAGGGTGAGGTAAAACATGGCGACTGAGCTGTCCTGCTGCTGCTGTTGGTTTTAATAGGTGTTCCAGGCCTTGGGCGGTTGTGTCCGGCGTCGTGTTCGTCGCGTTGACTTGCTACGTGTCACGGCTCTGGAGATGTGGGGTGTCCTGATCGAGGGTGGTTTTTTAAAGGTTTGAAAAGAAGGTGCCCGTTGTGGTGGTGGTGGAGTTTTGGGGGGTGACTCCGGTTCCCAGTCGGCTTCCCAAGAAGGTTGTGGTGAGAGTCGTGGTGCACGAGTCGGTGAGTCACGCTGTATAAAGGCCCAGCGGTGGGGGTTCCCCACCAATTCCTGTGGTACATGCATGTCTTTCAAGCCTTGAGCGAAGACCTCCCATCCTCGAGGATCCGTGTGCGATCTGCGTTGACGCATCAGATCATTCACTAAATCCGTCATGTGGGTCCCGGGGACCACCTGATTCTGTACCAGGAGTTCGCCTTTATCATTCCAAGTCATGTTAGGATTGTGTTTCATCCGTTGTAATACCAGGCCAGCTTGTTTCTTGAACGAGGCAGGTACACTCTTCAGCACTTCGTCTTCCACCCACTGTGGGGCTGTGGGGGCTACCCCACCCGGCTGTTGGAACGGTGCTGAGGTCGGCGGTCTGTCACGTGGTCGTGGTGATGGTGATGGTGGTGGTGCTGTTGCTGGGGTAGAGCGAGTTTTGTATTGGTCCATGAACGTCATGTACCGTTGAAGCGTCTCATTGTACCGTTGTACTTTCTCACTGTCGCTTAACCCCGGTCTCTGTAAGATCTGTTGCATCTCTCCATCGAGGGTGTTTATGGTCTTCACCGTAGGTGGGACAGGGTAGGGTGATTGGAGGTTTTGCAGGAAGCCTGGTTCGACGAGGACCATTTTTTTCGTGTGGTTCATTGTCGGCCGAAGAGTCCACCCAATACTGGACCCAACACGGAAGCGGCCAACGGTGCTAAGATGGCCCCGAGAAAGCCGCCTTTCTGTAACACCTTTTTCTTTTGTGTTTGAGGGACCCGCTTGTGGACTAGGGTTCGGAGACCTGTCTTATGCTTGGCCAACTTGGTCTTCTGAGCCGGAGTCAGTGGTACGTTGCCTTTTAACAGGTTGTACCCGATCTCGCACAGACAGCGTACAAGGTCAGGGTCCGCACCGCGTACAATGGTTCGGACTAACTCGGGTGGGGCCGTCTTCAATACACGGAGCGTGGGAGCGTGCTTCCGTACTCGCGCAGACATCCTGTACAACTAATGCCAGAACCCACAACGCTGCTCTTTTTATCTACCTCAGAGACAAAGTCAACCCTGCTGTGGTATTCATTCTTCTTATTATTCCCCATCATCAAACACACAGACCCCAGCTGGGGGAGCCACTGTGGGTGTGTTTACATTATTTTTGCATGTACACGTGGTGGGCCTCTCCGGGAAAGATGCCGGTCCGTAGTCGAAGGTGCTCGGGGGTGGCCTGCTTGAGGTCGAAGAGCATATACCCGTGCTGAGGGGTTGTGGCATCTTTGAAGGCTTCCAACACAAACGGTGTGCGGCCGGGATACATCTGTCTCGCCAGGTGCAGCAATTGAGTGGTATCTCTCGGGTTTTTGAAGACCACCAGGTAGTGGGCATTTAAGCTGATGTTCCGATGTTCTTTGTTTTTACTGAACAGATTCTGCACAATGTAGATGATGCTGAGCCGTCGATGATGGCTGCCTTTGGTAAAGAGTTGGGTGACCCGTGCATCCGTCTCCGCCATGAGATCATCCAGAACCACCAAGGTGTCGGGTTCCAAATCGGCCAGGTTGGGTAGGCCTTCCACGAACGTGATGTGGGGCATTGCTGCATACGCTTCCTGCCATTCTCCGTAACACCACACGACTCGGCAATAGGTGGGGTGATCATGCTGTCGGCGTGTTGAAGGAGCTTCCTGACGAAGTGCGTTTTGCCGGAACCCGTCGGTCCTGCGATGACGCAAGTGAAGGGATGCTGCCACCCAGGGTCCATGGTTCGAGGTGTATCCGTTGTCGTGGTAACCCGCTCTTGTAAATTTCGTACGAGTGAACTGGAGTGGTGGTGGGTACAACGTAGGTCGTCGTTGTCTGTTCACTGTCAGGGATGGTGCTGGGGGTGGGTACAACGTGGGTTGTCGGTTCACTGTGAGGGATGAAATCCGGTGGGTGTTCAGACGTAGTGGGCGTACTTGGTGTAGGTGTAGAGCTCGACGTGGCTTGTACACGGGGTGTGGTGGTGGTGACTGGGCTCGATACGACTGGTGCTCTCTGTAGACCGGTTTCACTGGTGCCTGGTGTTCTCAGTTGGTTAAGTAACGTGCTGACATAGGCTACGTCGTAAAACACACCTCCGTACAACACACTCAGCAGGCTTAGCACTAGCACCCCAAAGCCCACTTGTGCTTTGCGCGTTTTGGGAGACGCTGTGTTCAGAGGCAGCTGCTGTTTGTCCATAGCACTGTGGTCGGACGTGGAATGAAGGAGGACGGCAGTGGTGTCTGGCTTTATAGTCGTTTCACCTGGTTGGCCGCGACCCAGGAATTGAAGGAACTGGGCCAACCTTGCCATTTCACGAAATGAAACAGTTTGCCACGTCGACGTTCCGTTTTCAAAATCTGCTCCACCGTGTAGTAGTCTTGCTGTGTTTTTGCAACAGGCTGTAATTCCGTCTCGTAAAACGTCCCCAGCAACGTTTCCCCTTGGAGATCTTCCAGTTCATAGACTCGCCGCTGTCGGGGTAGGCGCCGTTTAATCAGGAAGTGTTCATCGCTCCAGTTGGGCAAGTAACTTTTCTCGAACTTGCCCTTCACTTTACTGATCCGTACAGGGTCCCCGACCTTGTACACCGCCTTCGTCGTTCGCTGCCATGGCCTGGGGTACAAGACACGCCGGACTTGGGCTTCATTGCGTTGGGTCACGGTAATGGGGGCTCTCTCTATACTCCGATGATAGGCTCGATTGTAACCCCTCACCAGTTTCGGGAGAACATCGATGTACCGCCTTGTATTCTTGTAGGTGAAATATTTATACATGCGGCCTTTGAATGTCCTGTTGAACCTCTCCACCACGGAAGCCTTGGTCTCGTTGTACGTATGGAAGAAAAACACCTTCTGTTTCTTGAGAAAGGCTGGAACGGTCTGTTGAGGAATTCCGTGCCTTCGTCGGTTTGCAAATACAAAGGTTTGCGCCCGGTCTTGAAGATGTCTTTGAACGCCGCTATGAGATTCGCCCCAGTTTTCGTCCGGATGGGTACCACCCACGCATACTTGGATAGGATATCGATGCACGTCAAGATATACCGATTCTCATCGTTGTGTTTGGCAAAGGCGCTCATATCGACCAAATCCGCTTGCCACTGGGCATCTATTCCTCCCACGATGACCCGGTTCCGTAGAAAATGGCGACGGACAGCTCGATGTAAGGTATAGGTGTCTTGTCTTCTTAACCAATCTCGGACTTGGACACGTTGTATCCCCTGGGGTTTGGCCGCTCGATAGAGAGCCGACAATGCACTATAGGCCGCCGGACTGTCGGTACTGTAGTATAAGTTATCCAGCACCTTCTCCCAGCGCTTCATGGTGACAAAATGATGATGCACCCTGGCTCTATCGTTTATTTATAACGGGTATATCTTGGGCCGGAGTTTCTTTCTGATTTTCTTCATGGGCTTTCACAGTGTCCATGGCAAATGACCAGTCCAACTCGTCTGATGACCGCTTGATAAGCACTTCATCCACATCTACCACGGCATCTTCCAATGCAGACCATAGATCAGGGTGAAGGGTAAAATGCACTGTACCCCCATCTAGCCGAGCCAATTGAGCAAAGAAAGGGCCGCGTCGGATGTACACATCGTGACACAAGTGGATGAGGTCGCCGTCCAGTTCACCAGACAACACCCGTTTGAATTTGGTCCAGCCCCCCCGGGACAGACGAATGTGAGCCGGGCACGGTTGTGTAGGGTCCGTGTCTCCCACCACCTCCTCCATGATATCGACCTTATCCGCATACCCGTGCAGGAAAACCTCGGGGGTCAAGCTGAGATACGCCAGTATCATATGCTCCGCCATGGTCAGTACGTGAATGGTACCAGAGTTGACTGTCTCTCGTATTTATAGGGACAACCCCGTGAGATCAAAAGGATCAGGTGGTCATGTCACTGGGCTGGTTGAGTGTAGCCGGGTAATCAACGGCATCGTCGTCGTCGGGTTCATGTAGTTGTTCATGGGGTTCTGCCGCCGCTTCTCTCAGGGCACGAGCCCACTCCAACTCGTCTGATGATCGCTCGTCCGGTGTAAACAGCTGGTCCACGATAGACACCACTTTCTCGAAGGCTGTCCACAGATCGGGGTCTAGGGTGAAGCTTCGCGTAGCATCTTGGTAGTGGCCCAGACGTGGGAAGAAAGGTCCACGGTATACGTAGATGGCATTGTCTATGTGGATGACGTGTCCGTCGAGCTCGCCGCTCAACACGCGTTTAAATTTGGTCCAGCCGTCACGGTGTAGCGTCACCGTATTCGATACGGTCTCAGCGGGCGACCAGCAAACTCTTCGGTCTTCCACCAGGGTGACTTTATCTTCATAGACGTGTAACCCCACCCAGGGTGTAAGGGGCAGGATGGCTCGTAGGACGGGTGACGTGCTTGGTCCAATGTCGAACGGTGAATGACACACACTCTGTCTGACCCTCGTATTTATACTGTCAATACAACAGCGCCAGGGTCAATAGGGCACAGACTAGTATGAGGCCAACCTGCCGGCGCTGGTTCCGGCGTGAGCGCTCCTGGTCCATAGCGCGAGCATCAAGGATGGCTGTCATAGTCCAGTAGTGGTGAGTGATGGCACGCCTCTCCATCGAGTGCACTCTGTGGAGGACCGCTTCTGTGAACTCGTTCAGGATCTGGCGTCGTCCCTCGTTGTCGTCGCCATCTGCAAACATGGACCGACCACTGCTCGGTAACCCGTGAATGAATTCACCACGGTGGCATGCTGTAAAATGCGAGTCGCATGGGGCTGGATCTCCGCCATGGCTCTGCAACCGTAGAAATGAAGGTGTGGGATCCAGAGAGACGTGTTTTATAGACCAGATGTAGCTCTACGGGTGTAGTCCGTGATACATACTATTCTGATGGGTTAGTCCAAAAAAGAGAGCAACAACAACAACACGGAGAATGATACGTACTATTCTGATGGGTTAGTCAAAAAAAGAGAACAACAACAACAACACAGATTACAGATCAATCCTTTTATTATGCGTGAACAACATATAAATGCATGTACTGACCTGTCTGTGGGGGTTTCCCACAATGGCGTTCACCTTCGTGTCTTTTCGGGTACGTCCGTGTCTTTTCGGGTACGTCCGTGTCTTTTCGGATCGGTGACGTCCGTGTCTATCATCCGGGCACTTCGCGTCTGCGCCTGCATTGGGTATGTATAAGGGTCTTCATGCGCGCGCGCGCGCGCAATGCGGCTCAGTCGTACACCAATACACCAGTCTCGATCCTCGACTTGGGGTAGAGTGTGCTAAAAATAGATTACCAGCTAGCGTGCTATAAAAGGGAAGCGGCCTTGCCATTTCATCAGACACTCTATCAACCACCAAGATGTTCACTTGCACAACTTGCCAGAAGCAGTTTACTCGTCTAGATAATTTACGACGCCACGAGTCCTCCACCCACAACGATGCACGGTATACTTGTATAACCTGCGCACGGTCATTTAATCGGGAGGATAAGTTACTGCGCCACGAACGTTCATTCCACGAGGGCGCGACGGAACAATGTAAGGACTGTGGCCAACTCTTCAAACGAAGCAGTCAGTTGCTGCGACACCAACGGTTGATTCATGCCCCGTCTCCACGGTTTTGGCGACAACTTCCTACTGAAGAGGAGCCGCGGAAGGTCAGACCCAGTGAAGATAAGCCCGAGGAGACGAATGCCACTGGTGATCCGATGACGGAGAGCCCGCCTATACCCAAAGTTGGGAAGAGCCTGGATTTCCAGCCGGACCCCACCGTTACGGTTTCGAGTCATACGTCATACATCGAACATTTTCTGGACGAGCCCATAAATGTTCCTAGCGATCTCTTACCTGAATATCATCCAGAGAGTGACATCTCTCGGCGCCATTGGACCATGACACGGCACTGTGTCCACCGTCATCGCCCTATTCAAGATATCTACAATTTCCCACTGACCAAGCTCACCCGTCTACGCAGCTACGTGGAAACCATCTTCAATGACCAACCTACGGCCTTTACATTAAATGTAGCATTTGGGTACATCTTATGCCATAAGATGACGGATGAATTGCGCTATTTCTATTCCAGTGCCCTCCACCCAGTGTACGACCAACCGTTTACCATCATTAACCGGAGGTCACTAGAGATGATGATGGACCAAGTGGAACAATTGGATGTCTTGGGATGGGCCCAACAACAACGACCCAACACCAAGTGGACAGTGAAGAGGGTGACCAATGTTACATTTTTCCTTACCAAGGTGATTCACCACCGCCATCGGTTGAATGGGTCACTCGTGCACTGATGAATACCATAACATGCCGTACATACTCTCTATGTCTACATGCTGATCATTGACTTGAGCTCAGTAAACACTTGTACCTAATGTGACGGTGCGTTAAATAATAAAACATGGTGTTTGATATTTCAATTTGTTTTGCTGTGAACATACTAAACATGCCCAGGGCGGCTCCCCAGCCTGGGTATGATGTAACATTGGGGATAATAAACTGTATGAACATTGCTGAACTTGTTGTTATTCACATCACCCCATTGACTTGATAGGCAGGTGCCATTAAGCCCGGGGACCAATATTAATGCTTTTGGCTAGAGGTGATAGGGGTTTTCCCCTATTTTAGGGGTAAAGTCCGTTTTCCGTTTTTTCGCGCGCGCGCACGCTGGGGGGCCGGGGCGGGGCCGCGCCGGGAAAACACCCCGGAGGGTTGAACATACGGACGTCTAAGAGGAAACATTGGAACTCTTCTATGTTTGGAGGTAGTTTTAGTGAAAAACCCGGAAGTGACGTCACAACCCCCACGTGACCTGCGCAACAGAATGGATACGACACCCTAGTGTAACTCTTTCACCTAGGCTTCACATGGATACCTCACTCGATCCCATCGACCCACTAGGGGACCACCACCACCCCAACACGTCTATTTCTATACTACGGCCAGATTGCGCATGCGCAGAATGCCGATAGTTCAAACCCACACCCAGCCCATCAGATGCCCCTTCACGAAGGCTTCACATGGATACCTCATACGACTCCATTGGCCCATTCGTGGCTCCCCTAGCTCCAACACGTCTAGCGGGACCCATACAGGGTCCAGTTTTCGACACTAGGTGACCACATCCCGACAGAAATGGCCACTTTTCGACACCGGATGTGCCGCCATCTTGAACACACGTGCCGCCATCTTGGATATGTCCCATAATGCACCGGGTCAAAATACTCGCTTCTGATTGGACGAGAGCTCCGTGGCGGATTTGAAATACTCGCTTCTGATTGGACGAGAGCTCCGCATTGCATCTGCGCATGCGCAGAATGATATTCCTACCGCACACCCAACCCATCAGATGCCCCTTCACCTAGGCTTCACTTTGATACCTCACTCGACCCCATTGGATCATTAGGGACTCCCCTACATCCCAAAACGTCTATGCGCATGCACAGAATGACGCTATGTCAAACCCACTAGTCCAGTCAGATGCCCCTTCACATAAGCTTCACATCGATACCTCACTCAACTCCATCGGCCCATGAGTAGCTTCGCTAGCTCCAACACGGCTATTTCCATACCCTTGGGCCACCGCGCTTGCGCAGAAGGCCGCTATTTCAACCCCACACCCAACCCATCAGATGCCCCTTCACCTAATCTTCACTTGGTTACCTCACTCGACCCCATCGGACCATTAGGGGCTGCCCTAGCTCCAACACGGCAATTTCCATACCCTTGGGCCACCGCGCATGCGCAGAATGCCACTATTTCAACCCCACACCCAGCCCATCAGATGTCCCTTCACATAAGCTTCACTTTGATACCTCATATGACCCCACTGGACCAATAGTAGCTCCGCTAGCTCCAACACGGCTATTTCCATACTCTTGGTGTACACGAGTTGTCTCCCTTGCGTCAGTGTGTGCAGATGGCGCTACGGTCGACGCCGTGTTGTGGAAAGGGCGTCCCCACACCATCCTGGAGCCGCCATTTTGTTTGTTGTTTTCTTGCGGAGATACACGGGACAATAAACACTCGACCCTAGGGTGGTACAGATGCTAGTCTGATCCTATTAACATGGTACAACACCTATAGATTATGTTTATTATTATTATATGGCTTAGACGTTTTTTGAGGGTAATGTGAGGGTTTTTTCTCCCCGTGACCTCCCCACCGCCTCGTTTGCTGCCTTGCGCCGCCATTTTGGTCCCACCACCACCACCACCCACAAGCCGCCATTTTGGTCCCACCACCACCACCTCCCACAAGCCGCCATTTTGGTCCCACCACCTCCACCACCCACAAGCCGCCATTTTGGTCCCACCACCTCCACCACCCACAAGCCGCCATTTTGGTCCCACCATCTAGACATGCCTTGATCACGTGATCATCACGTCATCAAGTTCCTCCCCAATCCTCCCCAATGTGACGTCATTAAGTAGGTCAATAGGGTTCAATTTCAGTAGAGTATACTACTAACATATTTTAAACTTTGACAACCTTTCTCGCCTTTTTAGAAAATACAAAAATAGCCCACTGATGTTGGGACGATGCTCCCGTGTCGGATGGCGTAGTGCCAATGTCAGTGGACGAGTTTATGTTGTCTCTCAAATGGGGAGTGATTTTGTCAGCTGAGTCAGCTGTTGGGAAATTACGTGGATATATGCCCCTTTTGGGCGCTTTGATATTCAATTTCACGATGGAAACAACAGTTAAACTTGAGAAAGAAATTTCATCTTGTAATTTTTTTGTTTGCTTTATTCGATGGTTACTTGAATGAAAGCAGACGTCCCTCTCCTCACCCGACTTTTGAAATCGAATCTCCTAATGAACACACTTGACACATGTACATTTCACATAACCGATGTAAAACGTTTAATAATTGCACGGTTAGCTCGATGTTATTGACACAAGTGTTATAGAATATTCTACTACAGTATAGCACGATACGACCCATCCGGTTTATCACTGATTTCACACAATGTAAAAACAGCTGTTCCACATAAACGTCATTTGCCTATACGTACGTAGATATCTGGGTGGTGGATGATCTAAAGGTTTTGTTCTCGCTGGAAGTTTATCGTTTCGGTCATAGCTAGCTTGATCTACACAACTGTTACCTGATATATTTTTTATCGATTCGCAATTGTGCTGGCAATGTTTTCTGGCATATTTGAGGCTGGTTATACCTGTACTGTCATTGACCTGCACTGTTTCAGCTTGTGGGTGGTCACATTGGGATTTAATTTATCAGGTAAATTTGTATAGCTATATGTTCACGAATGTACTGTGATTGTTTGTGACTATCTTCCATGAAGGGTTCTGCATGATGTGGACAATTTCTATTGTATATTTACATAATTTGTACATGTATATTGAATACGTACATGAACCATATACATGCATGTACCTATGATTTATCCCAAACAGAACAAACGTATACGTTTAACGTACATGTGGTTCTGATAAAATTGATCACCTTCTAAAAGTATTGAATTAACAAGGAAATAATGGATAATATGCATGATTTTTGACCATTTTGTCAACTTCCCAATTTGGTCTCCCCCAGATTTTATGGTGGAATATTTCACTTCCTTTGATCAAATCATTGGAGGAATTACTGTACTGCATTTCACAGCTGTTTCTTTTATACACGTATGGTATTAGTTTAATTAATCAATTTGGATTGAACTTTAATGGTCCCATACCCTGATCACGTATTATATATCTCTCAGTCACGTGATGAATTGTATTTCCATTCATCTGTATGACACGTGAACACTCATCCAGAAATCTAACATGGATTGTGTAACACGAAACCAATTAAATTGTGATTGTCAACGCAAAGTACATGTCCCGCAAGGCGTGAAGGCCTATATGTAACCCGATACACCACATTAAAGCTTGCTCTTCAGACTGTGCCAGCTGAGCTTAGGGACCTCGTGCTGGCAATTAAGTTGATGTCATGTTACACTAAGGAGGTGACCGGCTAATTGAATTGTATAACGATCCTCACCTGTCATTTAATTGCCATGGATTTTGGGGGGCTGCGTTGCATCAAGGGATAGAAGTGGTATTTTATGGTCATGGATGTAGGGGGCCTACGTCATCAGGCTTCAGGACCATTGAATGGATAACTTTCAGACCAGTTGGCAAACTCCAGTCTCGGAATAATTGTTGCAGTCTCTCCATTTTAAGAGATCATCTTCGCTCTCCATAACTCCCCAAGCGTTTTTCCAGGATAGCTTTTGATCACTCTTCTGGAAATTGTAAATACAACAGAGAGAGTTATTGGATTGTACATGCAAAACAAAACCCAATAGAGTGATCAGTATGCTACATGTATCTCTCGCAGATTTTACGAACACGACAGACTAAACGTAATTGGGACTTCCTTAAATTTGATAACAATACATGTAGACCAACCTTATAATGAATTCTGTGGAAGCTGCATGGATATTTGGGCATTATATTTTTTTAAAATATAGGGATTTAGTGTCATTTAAGGTGACCAGATTATGACATGTAACATTCATGATTGTAGACGGGTCAAGATTCTAGACATGAATGGGTGTACTTAAGCTCCTGTTTCAAAAGTGTACACTCAGCAACAAAATTCGGCCAGTATTGAACACAACAGCCCTTCTCACCACCACTGTGAGTTTCATGACTTACACTTGATAATTTATTATAAGATTTTCGTATTCACATGTAAGTTTCCAGTACTTCGGCCTTAGTATTAAAACTCACCTGTTCCCGTTTCGTGACTTTTGCATATACGAGAAAGATGGACCAATTTTTACCCCTCCGACAAATTTTGCCTGAAGGGTATTTTCGTCAGGGTCGTCTGTCCGTCCGTCTGTCTGTCCGTCTGTCCATCTATCTTGTGAACACGATATTCCAGGAAGGACTATAGCCAGGCATTGTAAATTCATACCATGTATGCATCTGGTGAAGGGTCAGATGCCTATTGAAAATGACCTACCTTCATCTAATTTATCAAGGTCAAATTCTAGTATTTGCTATATGTTTTAAATGATTAAATCTAGGGTCTGAAAATTCATAATACATATGCATCTGGTGATTGACTAGAAACTCATTCCAGTTGACTGACCCTGACCTATTTGCCAAGGTCATATAATGTTTATTATGATATGACGTGAAGAAATATAGTTAGACTTTCCAAATTAATACTATGTATACATCTGGTGATGGTCCAGAGGTATGCCGAAGGTGACTGACCTTGACCTGTTTTATCAAGGTCAAATTCTAATATATGATATTTTTTTAAGGATTTTTTTTGGATCTTCAATTCCATAATACAAATGCAACTGGTGATTGACTAGAAGCCTATTCCATTTGACTGACCTTGAGCTATTTCTTCAATGTCATATGCTGTTTATTATGATATAACATGGAGAAATATAGCTAGGCTTTCCAAATTAATACTAAGTATACATCTGGCAATTGTCCAGAAGTGTATCGAAGATGATTGACCTTGACCTATTTTATCCAGCTCAGATTCTATTTAGTGCAATATTTCATGAAGGATTCTATCTACATTGTCCAAATTTATACCACATATGCCTGGACCTGAGGTCTATTGAATATCACTGACCTTGACCAATTTTATAAAGGTCAAATTATATTTGTTAAGTCTAAGATCTCCGAATGCATGTTCCATATACGATTAAGTTTTAATAGATCAGAAAATTGTTGAAGATTACTGGCCTTGATATATATTTCCAAGATCAAATTACTTGATCTGATTATGAGCTGTATAGAAAAGTATATAGATTTAAGAATTTGGTACTGCTCTACCAGAACCTCAGTGCAAACTTTTCCCCATCAATTAAGACCTTGGCAAAAGCTGACCTGGCTCAACGTCCAATGCAACTGATAGCCGAGGGGTATTGGAGCCCATTGGGCTGTTTTGTCAAATTTTGTATGCAGATACCATATGCCATGATTTGTGGCTTGGGTTTGCATTTTACATGCCATAACTCTCTGCTATGCATCCAAACTCCTATACCCATTTAAACATCTTGGTCTGGGTTGTTAATGGGCTGAGGGTTTGTAGAACGTCTGGTGCCTCAGTTTTTTTAGCTCGCCGTATACGAAGTAGGCGAGGTATTGGGAGAGAGAGGGGGAAAGTGGCGGTGTCGGTGTCCTGTTAAGATTTTATGTTTAGCACAACGTTAGACTCAAGCTGGAAGGTTAATCTTTTTTGTTTAGGCTGGACTTTGACCTCTTTTGGATGCCCACCCTCTATCTCCTAACTTACACTTCGCCCGACCCCATACCCTCATATATCAATTTCTAATTTTATATCTTTTATATGTGATACTAACCTATTAGGTATGAGATGCAGTGTACATTGTATATACACAAACACGTCAAATCGACTACAATATATTCCTTTATAGTAATTACTAATAGTTTAATGACATTATTTTATTTCAGAAGTACAATATTAAATAACGGGCGGGGGTAATCCCGCAGTACCGTACCGGTGGTTTGGAATTTTGTGCCGCCTTTAATGAATTTTCTTCAAGTTTGGTATCGAATCCCATTCCACATCATGATTTAACCTAAAGCTTTTGCACGAACCATATTTGTCCAGGCATTTCACACCCACATCTCAGATCAAATTTCAATTGTACATTATTCATAATGACATGTATAAGCTTACTTTTGGAAAAAATGGTAATCTTTATTTCAAGTTTTATAATATAGTTCCTCATTCAATCCAACTTCAACATCACTGACAAAGAGGTCAAATTTTTATAACAATATGTATTGTCATTGCCAGTGATGTGCAACCTGAAGGGCTCGATCTTTATGCGAAGCTGTATGTTAGTGACAAAACCTAAAACGGCGAGCTGCCGGGTTACACATAACCCTTGTTTGTGTTGCACTTGCAGAGCTTCTCCCTTACCGAAAAATATTCTTTTGGCACACTGTTGCGGCAAGCTTGTCACAAATTTTCTGGCAACCTCCCCGAGCACAGTTTGCCGGAAAGTTTGCGGCAAGCTTGTCGCAACAGAGTTGTTCTCATGCAAATGAGCTTTCCGGCACACTGTACAGATTGCGGCAAGCTTGCTGCAAACTAATTATATATTCCGGCAGCCATCTGGCGCAGTGTTCCAGCAGCCTTCTGGTGCACTCTTCCGGTAGCCTCTAGCGCACTCTCCCGGCAGCCTTCTGGCACACTCTTACAGCAGCCTTCTGGTGCACTCTTCCGGTAGCCTCTAGCGCACTCTCCCGGCAGCCTTCTGGCACACTCTTACAGCAGCCTTCTGGTGCACTCTTCCGGTAGCCTCTAGCGCACTCTCCCGGCAGCCTTCTGGCACACTCTTACAGCAAGCAGCCTTCTGGTGCACTCTTCCGGTAGCCTCTAGTGCACTCTCCCGGCAGCCTTCTGGCTACTCTTCTGGGTTTATTAATATTGTCATGGTGATGGTCAGATTGACATCCTCCTCTCCTTCACAGGAATAGTAAGAATTACTCTACTCAAACTGTTGTACCTGGTACATAAAACCATGCAATCGAATCTGAACAGACAATATGCACATAAACAATTCTTTCCTATAGTGAACTCAATATTAGCAGTGAATTTTTCTGAAACTGTATATAACAGTGTAGGGATAAATAAAACTAAATATTTTATGCAAAAGTGCATGCTACATGTATTCCAGTAGACTAATGAATAAAGGAAACACAATGTACATGACAGAGCAAACTATAACTTGTATACAAAACCCACTGGACTAGCCTGAACCATAATAAAACTGTAAATTTGTTTTCAAACAGGGAGACAGCAAATTGTATAAACAACTCATCATGGTTGCAAAGCTTTTACTGTCTCCCACCATCATCAACTGCCAAGATTTGAAAGTCCTAAACCAAATTACATATGTATTCATGTGCACCATGAGTAGTTCGTTGATAGAAAAGGTTAGTATACCATGTTCATGAGAATCCTGCAATGACCTCTTGTCTCGGAATTACTTGTTTATTCTGAGAACATTCTCCTAACAACTATAACTTCAAACTATGTGGTACAATGTGGTACACTTATTCTGTATAGTTCCTTCTGTGATGTATTCCTACATGTACGCTCAAAAAGTCGGGATAGTTTCTTGTACTGTTTTAAAATGTTGGGGCCAGAAGTTACTAGACCTGATCATTGGGTTAACTGATAACAGCTGGCAAATCTTCATTCCAGCACATTCCATGCAGAATTTGGCGGTAGCGACATACTCTCGTTCTGGCACACTCTCGGCGTGCTGCGAGCCTTGCACGGTTTGCCGCTAGTGGCAAACAGTTTAGTTCTGGCACACCTACTACGCACTGTGCGCCGCTAGGGGCAAACTCTTGTCTTGTTCTGGCATACTCCCCGCACACTGTTTGCCAATACCGGCAAACTGTGAAATCACCAATCGGGGTTGCCGCTAGCGGTATACTCTCCCCAACAGCTCTGGCACACTGTTCAGATTGCGACAAGCTTGCCGCAAACTTGCAGATTTCGATAATCTGTTTCAGTATGGACAGCAGCATTGGCATTCCCCAACCACACTTGCAGTCCCCTGAATTAGCAATGCCGAAGCACCTAAGTGCAGGTTCGATTCGACAGGATTATTGCCGAGGCGGGTTCACTCCTTCATGGAGGCTGCATGAAATATTGTTAGCGGCGCTCCAATATATAATTTTTGTTACCATTCTCGATGGTTTGTAGCATTCACAATTGACCAGTGAACACCGTCATTGCCGGTTTTGTGCATTGCGCGTGTTGCATTCCCTTACTCCTTATCAATTTATTGATCGAATACAAGGTGCACAGTTATATTTCGGTTTCTCTCTTCATTTTAAATAACACCGGAATACAAGTTCCCTTAGCCCCATGTCATGTTGGATAATACTGCATATTCACTTCCAGGATAATCATCTGGAAATATAGGGCAGTATTTACATTCGGATTATGCTGGATATCTGATATCCTGGATTTATGCGTATTTTTTTTTTTTTTGCATTCTGGATATGGGATATCCAGGATAATCCTTTGTCTGAATACCACAGACTGGTTTATACTCGATATCCAGATCAAGAGATAACATGTTGATAAACCTGAAAATCAATGATTATGTGAATTCATCCCTTCTCTTTAAAAGGCCCCGTGAGGCTCACGGGGATTGACCTGGGGTATCGTTGTGCACACTCCAGGTCATGGTAATGATAGGTCTCAGCTCTTCAGAGAGCTTGTCGTAAGAGGCGACTAACTGGGGCACGCGTGGGAATCCCGGGTGTGAAAAGGAATAGGACCCCATCCGTGGGGTTTCGGATGTTAAAAGAAATAGGATCCCCCCGTGTGGTTTCCGTGTGTGAAAATAAATAGGAACCAACGTCGTGATATGACTGAAATAGTATTGAAAGCGGCGTTAAATCATATTCACTCACTCACTCACTTTTCTTTAAAAGTGATGCAATGATTCAGACCAAACTTGGCATACACGTCATTGGGCATGTCACATATACGGGATGCCAGAGAAGCGTCGTTCTGTGCATAATAATTAGCTAAATACTAGATATTTAGATATACTTAACAGTGCTACATACAGTGTAATTAGTCAATCAGGTTAAATAATATGCATGGAACAATTCTCCAGTACCCCCCTCTTTACGTTAGATGGCCAAGGTGTGACTGCCAAAGTGTGCTGTTCCAGAAGAAAGAACATTCGTTTAAGATTTCTTTTTATTTTACTCTCCGCCCACACGATAAGATTGTTATCATCCTGAATTCCCGCTAAAATTTCAAGGATCATCTCGCAGCATTACAGCAAAATAAGGCATATCCTGAATTCCTGAAAAAAAAAACAACAAAAAAACCCACTGGCAAAACGCTGTCGTAAATGGTGGTTTATCCACAGAGCCTTTGTACTAAAAGCATCCGTTAATTACAAGGACTAAATAATTACTACATTCTTACAATAAATATCAGATCATTTGATACATTTATGGCATTAAATTGCCATTACACTCAGGGCATTACAGGGTCATTAAACTCATTGCTATTAAAACCCATGACATTTGTCCCCCATTAACATTTATTAATGGTCCCCTTAATTCGGATGCAAATAATGGCGTTTCAATGAGGTTTTTAGTGGTGAATAGGTACATTTTTTTTAATGGCAGAAATACCAATAAATGTAAACCTTTAAAATACCATTAATTATGGCCATTAAGTATTTGGAATAGCTTGTCGTGGAATTTAATGGATGTTATTGGAGCTTAATGGGGTTTAATATCCTTAAAATGGATGCAATTAATGACATGTTGATGGCAAAAGTTAATGATATGTTGATGTTGCAGTAGTGCATGTCCCAGTATTTGTTTTTAAATTATTTGGCCATTGTACAACACTTACCCACTTTATTTATTGACGAATAATTTCTCTTCGTGATCTGCCCAAGTTTGTCGAGATAGGTTTCATCCTTGACCAGTTACGGACGCTTTTATTTTTATTTTTTAAAAGAAATTTTCCGTTCTTGTCCATCCAAGTCATGCTCATTTCTTCTAGAGGAAAGTTCATCATCCGGTATCGTGTCATCGAGTCTGCCACGTTATCCTTGCGTGTCTGGGAAACTGTGCAGGAAGCGTCGATGGACCAAAAAAAAATAACCGACGTATCCAGTGTTGCGGTTAATGGAGGGCAAACGATATGGATAGTGGGCCAGTTATAGAGCAATTGTGGGTGAAATTGTGCACTTCTGGTTACAAGCACGAAATTTTGCACACAGCTATTGTGAAAGGTGCTCCTTTATTTAGGAGCACAACCTCCCCAACCTCATTCTCGCAAGCCAGATCTATTATCTTATGGGATGTATGCCTGCCATTTCTTTGGCACTGATGTAGGCACTGATAATCATATTCACGAATGGAGTATTCAGATACATCATCAAATACTAGGCAGGACAAATATTTCATTTGACCTCATCCTCTCAAGTCGGCGCGCTTTTCCGCTGGGATGTATACATTTTGACACATCGAACATCTTCAGATGGACGTTACATTGGCATTCAGCTTCATGCATGGATAAAATATCTATATATCAGAAGACACTGAAAACTAGAAATAGAGAAACTATATCTATTTGCGCTGATAATCACAAGTCAGGAATTTGATTTCTAGGGTTTTGTTGTGCATTCATGGTGCTCAGAGCCTTTTCACCATATCATCCAATCAGAAGTTCAGATTCACCTAGACACAAAGAATATCAGATAGAATACAAATATCCATCAGTGTTACAGGTGATAACGGTAACCCATTAGAGAAATGTAGAAAGCTGAGTATTTGGGATTTGGGCAAATGATATAACTTGTGAATGTCAAATAATGTATTGCTTTCAATGTATTATGTTCAAACGATGAGATTATAAGTTATCCTGCCCCTGCGAGTTTGATACTGAATTCTAACTTTCTGTTGTATGCGTGTCGTGTGCAAATACATGTTGTATATAGGGTAAACATTCACATAGCAATGAGTTTTGCAAGAATACAAAATTCTGCCTCGTGAAACAGCTCATCACGGTTGAGGGAGAGTGCGTTTATCTCCCCCCGCAATAACACAGGAACATTCTTCCCGTGATACCCTGAATGAGTGCAAAGGCACTCGATATCTGAACCATTCTATTTCCAGCCCAAAACTGCCCGCTGGTCTGTATGACAAACGAGAGTGTCAAGGGCCCTGATTGCCGTCGTTTTTTGAGTCTACTGGACAACCTGTAATCTTTGGCGGAGATTAAAAGTGTGCTATTATCCGAACATTTGCGTACACTTCCCCATCCATAAGATGGCTTGCGAATCGTGTGTCTCCATTATCGCGGAGCGATATCCGATACTTTACCGTATTCTTTTCGGTCTTCATCCGGCGGAGAACAGTCTCGAGAAATCTAATAAATTACAGGTTTTGATACCACTTCGGAAACAGATATTGCTTGGTCTTATAAAAGATTTGGGTATGAATAACTATCGTTAATGGCGGGTTACGTTGGTAGACTTTAGCTGATTGGGTGACGATGTCACGTGGTATTGATTTCGGGAAATTCCCTCTTGCATTTGCCGAAAGTAGGCTGAAAATAGATACACACGATCCCAGGGTCAGTTCTACCGCGTATAGATGACTCAGATGGTTACAGGTTGTTATCCAAATGCTCTGTAGCGACATAAGGGGAGATAACCCTGTTTGTCTACTGGGTAGCTGTGGGAGACTGAGACACAGCGCGTCAGAGTTGAAAAGACGACTTTTGCATTTCGTGAAATGGAACTTCTGGTGTAAATTACTGACAAGTACTATAATAAACAACTAAGATCAAAACCTGCCGCGGTGGCGGCCATGTTGATGAAAGTATACGTGTAGCGTTTTTGTCCACCGGTGCAATGCGGCCGAGAGACTTTAAAATGGGTTGTGTTCTGTGGACTGTCCACAGGTCTGCATGTAGTTGGTGCCACTAAGGGTTTCGTTTCATCCTTCGTGAGTGTCCCTGAAAATTATAGATGTGTTGAGACACAATAAACTTGAAAGGCTTTCGTATTACTTTGAAAGGAAATGGTACGATAAGGCGAGATTATGGCCTATACGTGGTGCAGTTGAAATCGAAATAGTAAAATGTCCTGAAAACAATTTTATTTTAATGTATTGACATGAGAAAATATGTGAAATTCTAGCTCATTTGCGTTATGATAATAGTTGAAATTGAAGAAATTGATGTTGTGGTAAAAATAAGCACAGCAAAAGATGGCAAGGGTGGCAATGATGAAGCTAACGTCAGATTAAGAGAGTACTCAAGGCTGTACCCGACTATTCAGATGATCAAGGTATCCAGAGGAACAACTGTCCCATCTAGTACGAGCATGTCTGGAATTAATATTGAAATATTGAGAAACATCACTTGGAAGAAGGTATGGTGGATGCCTTGTACCAGAGAAAAGAACAAATCTATACAATTCATCACCACAGTGCAAAACTGTGTTCAAGTGGGCTTTCGTCCATGTGTTTCGGATTGCATGAATGCCCTCAGGCAGAGAAAAAATATTACAAAGACACTGACGACCTCTGGAATCCGCTGAGACTCAATCACTTCCCTGATGATAGCCTGCAGAAATTATGACTGATGGTGACCGACCATGATATGGTCCAGGATTTAGTTCCACATCATTGGAAAGAATTAAACGAGTATATGCATAGTGTTACAGGTCTCTGTATTGCCAACCGATTTGACCAGTTACCTTGATCTAAATGTTGTTGGCTTAACACAGTAACCATTGAAAAAATCTGCAGACTGGAGGAAAATACACAAAAACAAAGTGAAGAAATAGGTGAAATGTCTCAATTTTTTTCATTTTCAGCTTTCTGATATAAAATTGTTTATTGCTTTCTTTAACAGAACGTGGTTAACTACAAGTCCCCACTATAATCCTACAATGCATAAAATCAATGCCCATATTTGACAATCCAGAACTTATTTTGCCTCTGTCAGCTTTGAATGTTTGAATTTTGAGGCAAAATATCTCAGCTGAAGACTATGGCGGACTTTTACGGAAGTTAAATATGTGTTTATCAAGATAATTAGACTATCAACAAATCAATATCTGGTGAGAATCCCTCTACTATAGTTAACAGTATCGGGCCACAGTATCATCAATTAAAAAAATATTTTCAAGTCAGCAAATCAATTCCCAATGATCATCTCCAAGATTCCAATAATCAGTTTCAATCTCCAACATGTCACTAAGTTAAAACTAGAGCCTTGAGGCTTTGGAGGGTTCTGCCTTATGTACAAAAATGGTCAGTTGCTTTAAAATGATATGGTCTTCCAATGATAGGATTCACAAATAAAACTAGTTTCTATGCATTATTTAACTTCCATATTTTGCAAGCCTTGACTGTTACTGCAACATTTTCATTCGTTTTTATTCATTTTTCATTTCATTCTGATGTTGTGATGCCTCTTTAAAGGATCGTGTCGGGTGACCAAGCAAGGATTTCCCCCAAATTTTGGTGGAAGGAAGTTTTCAAATGCAAATATTCGAAATAAAATGGTTCAATATAAAACACATAGAATGAATCCACAGAAACATATTTTGTTTAAGCAGGGACCGTATAATAATTTATTATACGGACCCTGGTTTAATGCAAAATGTCAAATTAAAAAGATATTGCAGTGTTTTTCTTAAGAAATGAAGCTGCAGGGTCACTGACAAAAGTTATAGGGTCCAACAGAAATGGTGTTGGGGGGGGGGGGCAGGGTGTGAACCCCTCAAATGATGCAGTCTGAGAGCATAGATAGAGGATGGAACTGGCACCAGACGAAGCATTTCGGTGATGAATGATTTCTTGTCCTATTGACTCAGCTAAACCTGCATGGCAGAGTAAGCATGGTAAGGGGTCATCCAAAAAGTATGAACTTAGAAATGCCAGGGGAGGGGAAATTTTGCCCAATTAATTTCCAAGGTATCAAATTCTGCCAAATATTATTGATCTTATCATCTTGTCATATAGTTAATGTGGAAAAAACTTTGTCCAAACTGGATATTTTGAAATTAATGACAATAAGGACATCCTTGTGTCATGCCGATGGTCCTAAAATTCTATTGAAAAGTAATTTTGAGAATTTTTGTTGTCAAAAAGTGAGATCTTCTGGACCAGAAATTGACAAAGTGCACAGACTTGTCTAAATTGTTATTTTTATTCAAATATTGGTTGGTGTTGCATGATAATGAATCAAACAGCCTGAATTGTAATATATGTGAAGTTTCAGCTCTCTACCATTTGTTAATTTGGAGATATTCAAACTTTCCCTAGCAGATAATTAACAGCATGACAACATGTCCACTTTTTTGTGTGAACGATTTTGCTATTCAAATTTGGTGGTTATACGTTAGATATTGAAACAACTGAGTAAGAAAGTCACACAGCAGAAAGATTCACATGGAGAATGAACTGGGAGACCAATGCCTAAATGGACATTGTATGGTACAGAGTTGTAAAATGCTATCTCACTGACTTGTATCAACGATTGCAAAGTATTCCTCGGACCAAAGAAACAACATTCAAAGGATACAATCTTAAGCGATTTTTATGCTCCAGGACCGTAATTCCTGTCTGCCAGAAGAGGATAGAATGAAAGACTGCAGTAGGGGAGATTGGGGTACACTGAGACAATTTTCACCTTTTTGCAAAAATCTCTGTTATTATTGTCATGTAATGTAGTCTTCTATACTCTCGTTATAACGTATATTTAGCATGACATAGTCATGCAAAAAATTCTGAAATATCTCTTACACTTTTCTCCAGAATTCGTTTTTAAAAACGTAAAAAAATGTGTCCCAGTTTGCCCCACTATGGGGTACACTGGGACACCCACTGAGGTGCGATGGGACAATAATCAAAATACATGTTATATCAAGTATATACTAATATGTTTCATAGGAGTTAAGAAGATTCAACAGCGATGGTTCAGTTAGTTGCTATTTCAGATCTCTGCTTCACGTAAAATATTTCCCAGGGGCCAAATTTGAGGAAAAAATATTTTGTATGATTTTCATTCTAACGAAATCAATTGACTTTGAAAGTGTTAGTACAACTCATCAAATCTAACAGGGTTAGCAATTATTATAATCTAGGAAACAGAATAATGCATTTTGATACCATTTTAGGGTCAAAGAAAATTTCACCATTTGATTACTATTGTCCCAGTGTGCCCAGCAAAAGTGTCCCAGTACGCCCCAGGTACATGATATTTTCCATTTTATGAAAAAAACTAATACATAAATCTGAGGTAATAAATATTTTCAATTTAAGTTGTACCTTTGTCCATCCTTTCTCGGCAGTAACAAAACAGTCATGAAGTATTGCTGAAATCTTGGTATAACAAAATATAATCCTTACTCATCAGAATTTACTTGAACTGCTCAAAAACAGTTTTTTTGCTCGTAATTGTTTACCAATGATGGTTTTTATATATAATCAATATAGGTGTTGTATGGAGGTGGTTGCTTTCTGCTGATAATATTTTAATGTGCTTCCTGTACTTAACAAAGGAGCTAGACGGCTTGTCCCACTGTGCCCCATGTCCCACTGTACCCCAATCTCCCCTAGTCCATTTTTATCAAAAACAACACAGAACTATTTTTGTCGGAATGACATCTTGGCCGGGTAGTCAAGCGCCAGCGTCGGCAGGGGCTGTCCTGATTGGCCAGTGAACGGTTTTTGTGAAGACGGTCCCAATAGCACGTCGTTGCACGACGGCTAAAAATATATAATATAACATCGTTCTTCTTAGCCCTTTGCCCACAAATGCAGACAAACGCGAACCTGCTCGTGTTGGAAATGTCATTTTCCCGGTGACAAGCACGTGACATGTAGCTCAACTTCTACACGCTGGAGAACACCACCTCCAGCTCATTAGTTCTCATATTCCTGTGGTTAATGTTGGGCAAGAAATATGTATAAAAAAATCAATAAAATATTGTATTTCTCTGCACTGAAAGAATCAGTTGTTTTGCACGATATATTTTTATACCGTACAGTACGCGATCTATTTGGATTATGCAGGCATGTATGTATAGTTCTTTAATTGAAGTGCGTGTTGAATGCAGAGTTATTAGATTTAATTTCGGGTAAAATTATTGCCCGCTACAGAAATAAATTGGTAAATTAACTTATACACATCTTTGTTATTTTTGTTAACTTATTAAGTTATGAAATGAAATGAGCAGGACATGACCTAGTGAAAACATTTTCAGCGGCATTTAATATTCACAACAGAATGAACAATCAGACCGGTACTTACCATAAATTTGTCAGCGTATGTAATCCAATCCAATCAGTACATATGTATATTCTAGCTGTAAAATATCATAGAAATCCAGGCAGGCGCCGGTTTTGCAACGACATTCATGCCTCACAGTACCTGATCAACTGGGGAATGCACTCTCTCGCTTGTGAATAAAAATAGGTCAACGGTTCAACCGTTGCTGCACGCGCAAGCCAGGAACACTGCTTATTTTTGCGGCGGGGGCAAAATATACCAGCCGCGCTCAGAGAGAATCAGTTTTGCGCATTTGTTGATTATTTCTACATTCAGATATATCTCCTGGTTAGAATTGGATACAAAACCTTCGTATCCGTATTTGTTGTGTAATAATTTACCGCTGGACGTCTTTCATCCCTCGTCAAAACCCCGAGATTCCCCTCGCTTGCTGCGCAATCTCGGGGTTTTGACTCGGGATTAAAGACGTCCCAGCGGTAAATTATTACACAACAAATACCTCTATGTCGGTTGTGAACCCTTAATGTTATCCTCTTTCCTGGCGAAAATGCCACACGACCGCGAAGCGGGAGTGTGGTATTTTGACGTCATGATGTCGTCATATCCAATTGTTGTGCAACGTATGTCACGATAGGACGTCCGGCGCAAGCAGCTTGTCAATATTGTACGACGTGATCGTTATCAAACTCTGATGTCGTAGGTCAGAGGTTACGGCTTCAATACGTTTTTCATCACATCAGTTTTATTGTGTTGAAAAAGACAATTTGATGCAATCTTTTGGAGAAAAAAATATCAACTTATTCTTCACACAACTTCTATGTATGTTTTCTTGAAAAGTGTGCAGGGGATATTCGGTAGAACCTTTAAGTTTAAATCTATCTGAAGGTGTTAGAAGTGCAGAAAAAGGCCCCAGCTTGTGAAAAGTGTGCAGGGGATATTCGGTAGAACCTTTAAGTTTAAATCTATCTGAAGGTGTTAGAAGTGCAGAAAAAGGCCCCAGCTTGTGAGAATGAGGTCAGATAGATAAAGGTAACGTCAGTATGAAAGGTATCTAGCGGATCAAAACCCTGGCTTGAGAGGAGGAGGTAAAATATACAACTTTTGTGGTTACATGTAGTATCTACTGATAGGTGACAATATTCCATTCACGGGGCTGGTTGTCAAGGTAAGTTAATCGGAAGTTGTTCGAAGTGTCAGAGCTCTGGTTTGAGAGAATGAGGTTAAAAGGAACTAGATTTAACTGATATCCTAAGGGATAACTGAGATACCCCGCCCTGCGAGACAAAAATCTGCCGTTCTGAGTAATATGTCAATACAGTATAAAAACAATAATATACTGGTCATTCCAGGTCTGGGTAATTTTGAAAAAAAAATAATATTTCATGTCACAAATAGGAGATGCAAATCTTCAAACATGTCTACAAAGTTTCAGAACCTTCTGATAAAAATAGTAGGAGTAGTTGATTACTCTAGAAACTTACCTGTACATGGGAATAGATCCTGAAAATGGCAAAGTCCTATAAAGTTCAAAACGTCATAAATATGTCAAAAATTATAATTTTGCCTTGTAAATACGACATGCACATCTTCAAATCATAGGTAACACATATATAAAGTTTCATTAAAGATGTAATCAGCCTCAAAATGGATGGATCTTGTAAACTCTCCCCTGTGCATTTTTTTTCAGCAGGGAAGATTACCAAAGCATCATATGTATTATATTTGATGATAGTGAGATCGTCATATACAACGAATGCAAGAATATCTTGTCAGAGAAATTTGTAACTCTGCCCGCTTCGATGGCTTTTCTGTCTCGCCATTGAGTGTGTGTTGTACGCGAAGAGGAAAATGACGTCACTGCGTGATGTATGAATGACGTAGCGACGCTCATGAATTTGAATGCTGCACAGCTGCAGCCATGGGATAACGTCATGGCTCGTGTCTACGGTTCGGTGATGTCGCATAGGATACGTTGGTAGAATGCACCATACGTGTATACGCTTGTTGACACGGCTGTGGAAAAATAAACGGCATGCCATGCTGTTTATTTTTAAAGATCAACTTCTTCTATTTTCTCGTGAATGGTAGAAACAAGTTTAGTTTTTTGTGGTCAAATGTGTTTCATTTTGCACATGTTGTAACATATGTCACTTTCGCTGAGTTTGAGAGACATCGATTTCAGCCCAGATTTGAGGCTGATTACATCTTTAAAATAGAAGCAAAATCTTAGGAGGAGTAGTCCGGACAAAATATTCTCTACATGGGAATAGATCCTGAAAATGACAAAGTCCTATAAAGTTCAAAACGTCATAAATATGTCAAAAATAAAAAAAATTGCCTTGAAAATAGGCCATGCACATCTTCAAACCATAGGCAACACATATGTAAAGTTTCATTAAAATAGAAGCAAAATCTTAGGAGGAGTAGTCAGGACAAAATTGTCTCTACATAGGAATAGATCCTGAAAATGGCAAAGCCCTATAAAGTTCAAAACGTCGTAAATATGTCAAAAATTAAAATTTCGCCTTGAAAGTAGGGCATGCACATCTTCAAACCATAGGTAACAAATATGTAAAGTTTCATTAAAATAGAAGCAAAATCCTAGGAGGAGTAGTCTGGACAAAATTGTGTCTACAGACAGACGGACGGACGGACAGACGGACAAGCCAATTCCAGTATACCCCCCTAACTTCGTTGCGGGGGGTATAATAATCTATCCACTGAATATCTGCTTATATATGACACATATAATTGTGTCATTCGTGGAAATGGGGATCAATCTAATGAAAATCCGAAGGGGTTCTGGGTGCCAAATAGAGCGGGACATCATATCCTAGTGGATCAAGGCCCTGGTTTGCGAGAATGGGGACGGAGGTTGTGTCCCGATGTTGAATGAAAGAGCACTCTTCAAAATAGCTATGGACGAAGTGTCATGCTTGTAACTAATTCCACCCTATAACTGCCCAATGAAACCCGTTTTATTCAAAAGGTGGGGGGAGATTGGAGTACACTGCCAGGACAAATTTCAATTTTTTTTTTGCGAAAATCTCCGCTATTATTTTCGCCTTCTTTGCTCAAGTTATAACTAATATTTAGTATGACAGTCATTCAAAAAATTTTGAAATATGTGATATACTTTTATCCAGAATTACATTTTAAAAAGTGTCCCAGTTTGCCCCAGGTTTGGGGGTCACTGGGATACCCACTGGGTGCAGTGGGACAATAATCGAAATTTTTAGTCAAGTATAGGGTGTTATTTTTCATAGGAGTTTGGAAGATTCAACTGCGATGACTAAGATAGTTCTGATTTTAACCTCTGTGTCACATGAAATATTTCTCGGAGGCCAAATTTGAAGGAAAAATATGCCCTAGGTCCCACTGTATCCCCAATCTCCCCTAATAATATGGGCTTGTTACATTTCGTACCGTGAGAATGGCCCTTTACCAATGTTATAAATAAGAACTAAGCTTATATTCCTGTTTATCTACTTGCGCCGGCGCTTACACCTGATGCTCGTAAAACTAGAAATCTCTCATAAATCTCATTTAATTTTATCATTTTTGTCTTTGCAGAACAATGGTGTCCACAAAACATGTGATTCAATTCGGATTCCTTGTCATCGGCGTGTCGCTATTGTTGAACTTCGTCTGGATTTATCCATCAGTTCCCACTATCGTACGGCAGCACCGAGCAAACAAGACAAAAACGTACATCATTTTGGATTACACCCGTTACACTAAAAACGAATTGAAAGATTTTTATATGGATAACTGCCTGGTTACTACAAACCCCAAGCGAATCAACGATTCTCATGCTGTTGTTATAGCGAACCGATTACTACTCAGCAAGGCGAAGCTCCCAAAGGTCCGACATGCTTGGCAGAGGTGGGTGTGGCTGCTTGATGAGAATCCTTATCACGCCCTATCTGGTCAATCTTTCAAATTAAACGAATTTAATCACTTCTACAACTGGACGATGACGTACAGGAGTGACTCGGATGTGTATGCCCCGCACGGATGGACTGTTCGAAGGTCAACTCCAAGCGACACACTGCCGTCCAACATCGGGAACCAAACCCAGCTCATCGTCGCTGTGATGTCGAACTGCGGTACATCTGTCCACAACCATCGAATGGAGTACATGCGAGAGCTCAACAGGACCGCAAAAGTGAATCTATTTGGGGGTTGTGGCAAGCCATGTAGAGGCTACGTTCGTGGTGCGATAGAGTGGATTTGTCCAGAAATAAAGAAACATCTTTTCTACTTAGCTTTCGAAAACTCCAACTGCAAGGAATATATAGAAAAGTTGTTCGGAAACGCTTTCAGTACGGGAGCTGTACCAGTAGTTATGGGTCCATCAAAGGCGGATTACCAAAAACTGTCTCCTCCAAACTCATTCATACATACGAGAGATTTTGACTCCCCAGCAGAGTTGGGAGTATATCTAAAATACCTATCAAAAAATAAAGCGGAATATATGAAATTTCACGAGTGGAGGAAAAACTATGATATCGACTACAGATTACAGTTTATCCACAAATCTGTCTGGACGCCTTTGTGTAAAAAACTGAATGTGGATGACGGAAAACCCAAAACTATCCCAAGTCTGGACCAATTCTGGAATATTAAATCGGACTGCAATGAAGATAAATATTGGTAGTTTGACGGTTTGCATAAGGTAGGCCAGCCAAGGACACGAAATGTAACTTTTGATGGCATTGTTTGTTACATATTGCACCCATGCTTAATTAGTTCTTTGAGTGGTAGGTTTCGAGGTCGAAGAGATACCACCCGGGTTTTGGACATTAACGGTCATTTTGGGGTCTTTTTTTTTAGTCAAATAAGGACAAAATTGGTGAAAATCGTTTTCAGCTTAATTTCCATTGTAATGTTGGTTATCAATGTCTATCAACGCTAAAGTAGTCATGTGTAGTGTAAGGCTTTAACGCAGGTATGGATAGTAGTTGCATAATTGGAACGAAGGTCATTTTAAGGTCAATTAAAGGTTATATGAGGGGTCAAATGAGGTCAAAATGAGAGAAAATTCTTTTTTTATTAGCCCACCATCACCAGATGGTGGGCTGTTAAAATCACCTTTCGTCCGTGGTCCGTCGTCCGTCCGTCTGGCGTCCGTCGTCAGTCGTCCGTCAGTCCGTCCGTAAACAATTCTTGTTATCGCGATTTCTCAGGAACTGCTTTATGGATCTTTCTCAAATTTGGTATGCAGGTTCCCCATGGGGTCTAGTTGTGCAAGATACCTTTTCTGGGCCGATTCGAAAATCCAATATGGCCACCAGGCAGCCATCTTGGATTTCCCCATGAAACCTTGTTATCGCGATTTCTCAGGGACTGCTTCATGGATCGTTCTCAAATTTGGTACACAGGTTCCCCTTGGGGCCTAGTTGTGCAAGATACCTTTTCTGGTCCGATCCGAAAATCCAGTATGGCCACCAGGCAGCCATCTTGGATTTCCCCATGAAACCTTGTTATCGCGATTTCTCAGGAACTACTTCATGGATCTTTCTCAAATTTGGTACACAGGTTCCCCTTTGGGTCTAGTTGTGCAAGATGTCTTTTCTGGTCCGATTCGAAAATCCAATATGGCCACCAGGCAGCCATCTTGGATTTCCCCGTGAAATCTTGTTATCGCGATTTCTCAGGAACTACTTCATGGATCTTTCTCAAATTCGGTACACAGGTTCCCCTTGGGGTCTAGTTGTGCAAGATACCTTTTCTGGTCCGGACCGAAAATCCAATATGGCCACCAGGCAGCCATCTTGGATTTCGCCATGAAACATTGTTATCGTCATTTCTCAGGAAGTACTGCATGGATCTTTCTCAAAATTTCTCAAATTTGGTACACAGGTTCCCCTTGGAATCTAGTTGTGCAAGATACCTTTCCTGGTCCGATTCGAAAATCCAATATGGCCAACAGGCAGCCATCTTGGATTTCCGCATGAAACTTTATCATCATTTCTCAGGAAGTACTGCATGGATCTTTCTCAAATTTGGTACACAGGTTCCCCTTAGGGTCTAGTTGTGCAAGATGCCTTTTTCGGTCCGAATCGAAAATGCAATATGGCCACATGGCGGCCATCACGGATTTCCCCATGAAACCTTCTTATCGCGATTTCTCAGGAACTACTGCATGGATCTTTCTCAAATTTGGTAAACAGGTTCCCCTTGGGGTCTAATTTTGCAAGATAACTTTACTGGTCCGATTCGAAAATACAATATGGCCACCAGGCAGCCATCTTGGATTTCCCCATGAAACATTGTTATGATCATTTCTCAGGAAGTAGTGCATGGATGTTTCTCAAATGTGGTACACAGGTTCCCCTTGGGGTCTAGTTGTGCAAGATACCTTTTCTGGTCCGATTTGAAAACCCAATATGGCCACCGGGCAGCCATCTTGGATTTCCGCATGAAACTTTATCGTCATTTCTCAGGAAGTACTGCATGGACCTTTCTCAAATTTGGTACACAGGTTCCCCTTGTGGACAGGTTGTGCAAGATACCTTTTCAAGTCCGATTCCAAATTCCAATATGTCCATCAGGTGGCCATCTTGGATTTCCCCATGCAACTTGTTATTGCGATTTCTCAGGAACTTCTGCATGGATCTTTGTCAAATTTGGTACACAGGTTCCCCTTGTCGTGTAGTTGTGCAAGATACCTTTGCTGGTCCGATTCGAAAATCCAATATGGCCACCAGGCGACCATCTTGGATTTCCCCATGAAACTTTGTTATTGCGATTTCTCAGGAACTTCTGCATGGATCTTTGTCAAATTTGGTACACAGGTTTCCCTTGTCGTCTAGCTTTGCAAGATACCTTTCGTGGTCGGATTCGAAAATCCAATATGGCCACCAGGCGCTCATCTTGGATTTCCCCATGAAACTTTGTTGTCGTGATTTCTCAAGAAGTACTGCATTGATCTTCCTCAAATTTGGTACACAGGTTCCCCTTGTGGCTCAGTTGTGCAAGATACCTTTTATGGCCCGATTCGAGAATCCAATATGGCCGCCAGGTGGCCATCTTGAATTTCCACTGGAAACATTGTCATCGTGAATTCTCTGGAAATATGTCATGGATCTTTCTGAAATTTGGTTCACAGGTCCCACATAGGGCCTAGTTGTGCAAGATACCTTTTTTGGTCCGATTCGAAAATCCAAGTTACGCTTCAAATTAATACGGTATTCTCGAGTTGTGACGTTGCATCACAAGAGTGGGCGGATCAAACGGTGGGGCATATTCTATATATTGACTATAGGAAATATCCGCACCTTCACCTTCCATACCAAGGAGTTCAAATAATTCGGAATTAAAACGTATTTCTTCAAATTTTAAATCAGTTTTCTTCAGTCCATGCAGTTGCAAGTGAACTGCCCCACCCTTTCTTCTGCTGTCGGGTCGGCTACATGAAGGGATGTCACTCTTGTTGACACAGCGTCACAACTCGACAACTGTAGACTACTGCAGGTTTCGATCCAAGGGAGATAATCAGGATTCAGACACTTTCGAAGTTTCAAATTTACTGCACGGACCGGATCCCTTCAGTATTAAGTATTGTACCATCTTACCATTTTCGAGCATGGTATCTTAAAAGAGATATCTCAAACTAGCCCTGTAAACAGTATTCGTTCCTAATTATAAAATCTTAAGTATGTTTCATAGCTCATGCCAAAGTGTCAAAGAGATTTGTCGTCGCTTCCAGTACCCAATGATGACACGTGCAAAAAAAAAAAAAAAAAATACTACAAAACGAAGATAAAGGATCCGCCGTCCATTTACATTAATTTTCAGACTAACTTTGCTCTTTTCTCTTGTACTATAACAACTGACATAAGTACAGTTTCTAGAAATCTTGAAACTCCTGAAACTTAGGAAGATGATATCTTGGTGTTTTCGAGTGTCCCTTTTTCGATCTTTTTCGATCTTTTTCGCTCAGATTCGAAATTCTGTAAACAAAATTTCAAATCAATCGCTTGTTCCTAGTAACAATGGACAAAAAGATCCTCTTGTCATTAGCTTACAATTATCGGACAATGGTGGGCGCCAAGATCCTTCAGGATCTCTCGTTTCATATATATTGTGTCGATTGTTAATTATTTTAGTGCGCACTGTGTTTCAAGGTGGATACCAAGATACCTTTGGCAAATTGACCTTTGGAGGTCATTTTGAAGTCAATTTATTACATCCAAAGATATGGGCCTTTAGGCATTCTATAATAGGCATTAATGGGTGTTCAAGCTGATGTAGTTCCACCGGGTGGAGTTCAAGATGAGTCATTTGAGGTCATTTTTATCTCGCCTTCCGAAGTAAAGGGGAGATATTGTGAGATGGGGAAAGCGGATGTCGTCGTCGGCGTCCCCGGCCTGGGAATGATAAGGTTTTAGATTTAGCAAATTGAAGAAAATAGAGAAAAATTCAGAAAAAAAAAAAAAATATGAGAGATGGGTATTCTATGGGTGCTCCAATGCTATAATCTAATGATAGAGTTTTTCATGTTTAGCTGGAGTGCACCTGTACATAGAAATTTTGCTACAATTGTCAGCCTTCACTGGATGATCATGAAACTTGGTACACATGTTTCTTGTGATTAGAGGATGTACCAGTGCTGTGCTATTCTTGAGATGAAATATTAATTTGTGTCCAAATTGTAGCAAATGAGTTTTTTGTTCAGAAAAATTGCAGGCCTTCTACATGTACACCTGTAGATATAAAGTTTGCTACAGTTGTCAGGGGTCAATGGATTATTATGAAACTTGGTACACATGTTTCTTATGATTAGAGGATTTGCCTGTGCTATTTACATATCTACATATTTACAAAATATTCATTTGTGTCCAAATTATGAGGGTTTCGACTTAGTAATTCGCCAATGATAATGTACATACATGTACACTTGTACATGGAAAGTTTGCTGAAGCTGTCAGCTTTCATTATACATGCTTATGGCATGTCAGAGGAAAAGCCTCCTAGTGCTATCGTTTTATCTAAGGCATCAAAAACGATTGACGCTAGGAGATTCTGTCAGGGAGTTCAAACACATTGTTAAAGGTGTTCCGTTTGAGTCCTGTTTTGTTCAACTTTTTCTTTAATGACCTCATGTGGTTCACTGAAATCCCACGTCCTTTAAACTATGCTGACGACAACACCCGTAGTTTCGTGGAGACTCTCCTTGGAGATGTCATCCAACACATAGCAGTTGAGATCAGTACTTGCATAACTTGGTTCGCCGACAACTAAATTCCAGTTGATCGCCCCTGGGATCATCTGATGATGTTACAATGCAAGTATCAGCGTAAAGCTGCTCGGTGTAAATGTTGATAGAGAACGTACATTATCTAGCTGCATTGAGGAAATATGTTTGAGAGCAGTTCGGCAGTTAAATGCCCTCGACTTCCATAGATTGGGTCGAATTCTAAATGTAAACGTTAAATTGACGGCCCGGAGATGTTATGTGCGTTCCCTGTTCGATTTCTGTCCTTTAGTGTGGTATCCAACTAAACTGTATGATGTAAAGAGACTTGGAAAGCTTTTAGAGAGAGAACTTCGTTCAGTGTACATCTTTACCAGCTCCTATGAAACTCTACTACAGAGAGATAAAATGCCAAGCTTAGAGCTGAAAAGGAAGAGGCAGTTGGTTACCGAAATATATAAGGCAATTCATGGACACTTTTCAATCTCAAGCAAACTCCATATAATTTAAGAGGATATCTAGTTCTGGAAATTCCACGAGTGAGAACCACCAGATTTGGTCTGTTCTCCCTATCTCATATTGGTCCGAAACTATGGAACAATCTTCTTAATGAATTTGCCTGGGTTTTTTGGGACGTACCCTGGCCTGCAAAGGGGGGGGGGGCGGGGGCTGAAACTTACCACTCTATACCCTTGAGTGAAGATATACCAGAAAATGTCAAAAAATCCAAGACGGCCGCTGTGATGACGTCACAGTGACGTCATTTTCAAAAACGGCATTTTTTGGTCGATTTATCGGTCGGATTTTCCGAATTTTGTATTTATGCAATTTCTCCGCAAAAACTGCATGATAAATTAGTAAATATTAATATGATGTGAAATAAAATAGTTTTTGCCCATTTTTCGTCGCGCAAATCCAGAAATTTTGAAGAAATATGACAAAAACATCACTTTTCTCGCCAGGTCGCCATCTTGAATTATTTACCCGTGATCCTCTGCTCGGAGGTTAAGCAATTAGGCTCAAAATGACCCCAATATGATAAACTACAAATTCAAGGAGTTACAGCTCTTCATTTGTTGTCGTTCCGGAGATAGCGAAGAGACGGGGAGACGATTTCGCCCCCCCCACAGGCCAGGTAGGGTTAAGATGTCTTCTCCGATAAACTGTCTTAAATCGAGGGTCCTGAAATGGAATGGATAGATAGATTTCGGCTATTTGCTAAACTGGAAAGGACAATAATGAGAAAACAAAATTAGTGAGATCACAACCCCCCAAGTATTTCGACTTGACTTTTTACATAATTTATATTTTTATGAAACACTTTAAATAGAATATGTGTCAATGAGCGAGGGTGTGTGTGTGGACGGGTGAAAGTGTGAATGAAAGTGTGTGAGGGTGTGCGTGTGGGGGGTATAAGTGTGGGAGTGTGTAGTAATATATCTATATTTTTATTGGGTACGTCCAAATGTTTATTTGTATGTTTTTATATGTATATCTGCGCTTTGCACCTGATATTTTTGCACTATAGTCGGTGACAATAGCTCCTTGCGAGCTAGCGTTTATTGTTTTACTTGTATCAAACCGACTTCAAATAAAATATATTATCTTACTGGATGATATTGCCACTTGCTACACATATTTCATTTGATTTGGAGATGTTGATATTGAAATATTAATTTTTGTCCAAATTCTTGTGGTTTGGTCTTCATACTTTTCCAATAATAAGGTTTTTGTTAGGAAAAAAATTACATGTTCATTTACGTCGGGTTTAATGCCATCATTATATGAGTGAGAGGATGGCTGGAATTGTTTTTCAACAACCCGCGTAACCCAATAAAGCCACCATGGCCTTGACCCCTATTCAGTCATGCTGCATAAGCTTTTGACTGCAATAACTCAAAAATGATTCTTTCTATTGACATCAAACTTGGACAGTAGATTGACAAGAGTGAGGGGATGGCTGGCATTGTTATTGAGCTCATACGTGTAGCTTTAGCTGCGGAAAGCTCGATATAGGAATCTAAATGATTTCTGTGAATATCTGTGATCCTGTACCTGTCCGAAAAAGTTCTCAAAGTTTTTGGAATTGGAAAATTCATCCTGTCCACAGCTTCTCGACCTCACACTATGTCTCCTGGACCGTCATATTCCGGGAGCTTACATCATGCTGCTTTTATTCAAGCCATGCAATACCCTCCTGAGGATGTCCCCACCCATGGGGCACCAAATGTTAAACTTTGGACTTCTTTTTCCTATCCTCAGGTTCTCAGCCTCACCCCATGTTTCCCGAACTAAGCCCCACCCCAAGAATCATGATATATTCTGCAAGCTTACCCCATGCTGCACTTATTCAGCCCATCCACTGCCCTCGGGAACATGTACCCAACCCCGGGGCGCCAAACCCCATCCTTTACCTCCTAAACTAAGCCTTGTTCGACCCCCTACCCTCATACATGTCATATATTCCTGAAGCTTACACCATGCTACACTTGTTCGACCAATCCACTACCATTGGGAACATGTCCCCACCCGCGGGGGACCAAGCCCATCCCCTGTCTCATAAAACTAAGCCTTGCCGAATTACGTAAAAAAAAACAGGCATCTAACTTGGACAGTACTTTGATATGATTGAGACGATGGCTAGGATTTCTTGTTTTGGCAATTTGTATAATCCAATATGGCAGCCATGCTAATTGTAATAACCAAAAAACAATTTGTCCGGTTGATATCAAACTTGGAAAGTGATTTGATATGATCGAGTGAGAAGATGGCTGGGATTGTTTATCGGCATAATGTATAGTCCAATAAGGCTGTCATGGCCTTGACCTCTATTCAATCAAACTAATGAATGTCATAGTATAGTCGGCCATATAATGTCAGTTTTGTCGGATTATAAATGGTCAAGTCCCAGGTAGGTTTTCCCATGTATGTAGCAAATACTAGAGCATATATTCCATTCATTGCTCATGCCCATGTCGAAGAATTACAAAAGTGTGAACAAATTCTGAAGGTAACAAGCGCTGGATGAGCGCAAAGCGCTCCGTCGAGCAATAAGGTCGGTCGAGGCAATAGGGTAGGGGAATACATCACTGAACAACGTAGAGCCAGAGGCCAAGCTCAGTTTTGCATTTGTTGAACGTTAACTTCACTAATCTAATTAACCTGGGATTGAGAGTTCCCCACTAGCATGTCCAGCCAGGGATGTGGAATTCACATTCCCTGCAAATAATTTTGTCTGATTTCACGTGCTTGAAATATTGGGGCATGAAAGAGAGTATATGGATGGACAACCTTGAATACTGCTTGTGACACTAGACCCCTTGCCACCCCCACCTCCCTCTTAGAGTACCCTCTCCCTCACCCAAATCAACAAGTTAGCGGCAGAAATGAGACCATATATACCTTGTGCCAAATTTGTGTTTGTGTTATAGGCCCTACACATCAACACTTCATATTTTCTTTGTGTATGTATAGCATCATCATTGGCAGAATCCTCTACAAAACACGCCTGTTTGTGCCGACAGTCCGTTCTGATCTGTCTCGTCATCATGTGATGAGGATTCAATGCACTCGGTATAATTTTGTATACTGGTGATACAGGTCACTTTCACCATACTGTATTAATGACCATGGACTTGTGCATGTATCACATTTATATTGAATGGTGATGGCTGATGAGAATATTGCCCATATGGAACAATTGTCTGGATTCCAGCAAAGAAAAAGTGCATGTTAATCATAAACAACATACAGTTAATAATACTAATGAATAATTATGTTTATTCCTTGCCAACATCAATGTATTACAGACAATATTATGACTGAAGGAGACCCATGATGCTTATTATATTATGTTGTAAAACTTCACTGGCTAATCTCCATTATGTTGCTTATTGTGAAACAAATGAAGTTATGAAAATAAATTTAGTATGATTGCGCATTGGCCTCAAATTAGAAATATCTTCAGCAGCTAAAGTTAAGCCAGTCATAACAATATATAATATCACGGTATTGTTGTAATATCACCATCACTGATTGTAATCTGTTAACATAGAAAGGTACATACTTGAAAACATATTCTTGTATGTATTGATCTTTGGTTAAGAATTAATGTAATTAATGCATGAGATACATATACCTATTGTTTGTGCTATTTTGTATGCAGTTCATTCTGTATGTATTTTATACATGTACATATACCAGAAGTGGGATTAAAATTTGAATGAAATAATCAAAATACGTTCGTTTTTACCTCTGCTGAGGAAATGAAGCCTTTGTTTCTGCTCAAAGATCCCATTAACAAAGTGTTGCTGGGAAAGCATGAAGGGGCTGTATTAATGTTTTCTATTTATTTATAGTTAATATATAACTTTTGAAGAGCCCCAACTTGGAAAATGGTAATATATCGACCTACATTAGATCCCAGTATTAACACTATTTCAGTAGCTAAATCATTTTAGACACATTCAAGTCAAGGGTTATAATATTAATGAAAATTTTGCAAAAAGTACGGTATAGATCTACACGGATGCAGACCAGAAACATACAACTTTTTGCCTAAACTTGGATAATCTTATCCATTCAAATATTTCAAGCTGGAGAGCTGCCATGTTGAATCTCCCGCTGGAAAATACCTGGCTTCCATTACGGGAAACTCGTGAAGCATGATGGGAGTTGGGAACCCGACTAAACAGAAGCAAGGCCCATTGAAATGCATTCCAATGAGGGTTCCCCATTATTTCAAAAGTGTCCAAAATTCGCCTCCATGAACCATGGCAAGGACCATTCAATTGCATGCCGATGAGGGCGCCAGATTATTGAAATGTGGCCTCAGAACAGGAACGATGGCAAGCCCTACTGGAAATTACATGAGTCGTGGGTTCCCCATATGACAATTTTATGGCGGGAGATTTCACGTTGCGTTCCTAGACCTGTAAAACATGTAACATCCCACCCTGCATTCGGGAAGTTCGTCATGTAAGGATCTTCAAGTCGGGAACACCGTGTGCAATAGAGCTTGTCGGGTAGCTTTTCCAGGTTAAACGAGATTCCAACATGTAATCACTTATTGTGTTTTCCTTATATGACCAATACATGTAGGTCTCTACGAACACTGATTGAAAAACCTAGAAATGGGCATTGTAACTCTCCAGCAATTCGTAGATATTCCCCTGATGAAAGGTGTCATGCCATCTGTACAGCTAAAACCAAAAGCCTTTGCAGAGTAACTAGGGCCCAAGTCAACCTTGCTGCTCCAAAACAACCCATGATGCAATGAATAACATTGGCAGCCCTTCTCAGATGTTTTACATCAGAAAAGGCAGTGACCAATGACACACATGGAAGTTTGTTTTGGAGCAGCAAGGTTGACTTGGGTCATTATTCATATATCATGTATAGCAGAAGTTAACCAGGAAATATGTTTAATATGTGAATTACATGTTCTTCGTGTTTAATCTTAGATTAGCCTTAGATTCAAACATTGATCCACAACCAGCCTGCCCCAGATTATACATGTACATGCTCTGCCAGGTAAAAGCAGGTACCCAAGTCATTGTATGGAATTGAATAAAACATGTCTGGAGTTATTTCGGCTTGTCCACCAACATTCACTCGATGGGCATGCTCCGCCATTTCTCGGACAGCCACTACGGCAGACTGGACTATGGTCTTAAGAGGGAATAATACCTGAAAAATAATTTGAACTTTTGTTACATAGTACCTTAAATAATGTGGAATAAATGAAAAAATAATTGGAATATTCTCTTCAAACTTTCACCTCTACCTGGCACATCTATGAGAAGGTCAAATATGCAGTAAATCGGGGAACTACCCGAACGATGTGAACCCTACAGGTCTTCACATATCACCAATGAAAATGACAATCGAAATATGCTTTGAATATGCACTACATACATTTTACTCATAACAATAGAGAGGTGATAAAACAAGTGGAATGTGTGAAATACCCACGATATATTGGAAACTACAATCTAGAGACTGTTGAAAGTGGAAGTCTTTTCCGAAATCTATGCTTCCATGATACCCTGTCCAACAAGATTGTCACCGGGAATTATGGGTACTTCCTTTGGAACGCAATGTTGTTTTTGGGCAAGAATTACTTAATCTACAGAAAAGGCAAACGAATGACAACTATTGAATAACGACGTTAAAATTGCGTGCGACATACTTGCCAAAACCACAGGTGCAAGGAATGAACTGAAATATTTACCTGTTCATCACGCAAAATTTCACATGCTCAAAATAAGTTCCCGCCTCTTCAGCTGTGATGGGGCAGTGATGGGGACAACTCTCTGTGTGGCAACCTTTTCAAGAATATATTTCTATATTGTTCGAAATGGATATTGTGTTCCTGATTACATTGGCATGATAAAGATATATTCCTTCATGTGGCGGGTGGTTGGGTGGGTTCAGTTTCCTGTTCCTTCAATGCATTTTGCTGAGAAGCAACAGGAACTTGATAATGTCTAGCACTGTAATATCACTTGTCTTTATTGCATGTAAGCATGTAAGCGTCTTGTCTGTGTCTTGTGCGCTGTCCTCAGTGTTTTATAGGGGGGATGGAGAGTGTCTGGTCCCATGCTGCTTCAACGATTTCTTCTTTGAAGTAGCTGGAACACAACTGGGCTGGGTGGTGCTTAGTTGGTTCGTCGTGATATAGCTGAAATATTATTGAAAGCGACGTTAAATTCTATTCACTCACTCACTATTCCTTCATGTGTGGTGTTTAGAAACTGTAATAATGACTATTTACGAACTATTTCCCCGACGTGCCGATCATTACGGAGTTAGCAATTTGCAGTCAACCTCGCCACCAGGTGTCGCTTTCCGCAGAGAGGAGTACAGAACAACAACAACGCACAGAAACTGGGGGAATTGGTCTCTTTCTTGAAGATTATGAATATATTATGTAGTATGATGTATTTTCTAATACCAGAAAGATAATTTTCAGAATTTAGGCATTTTCCCTTCACAAATTTGTAATAATTCCTCAAATAATTCAAGTATCCCATTGAAATGTTTACAGATGATAGACACGGCTGTAAGTGTTGCATAAAGGGTAGCAAGAATCATATAGGTTCAACAGAAGTGTGTAAAATAATGGTGTGAACTTACCGAATTGGACTCTCACTGGTTCAAGCAGAAGGATAATCCAAGAGTTGCTTTAAACTGGAATAAAACACAGATTGGAAGGTTCCAAGAAGTCCTCAGCAGATGGTTACTCGAGTGAGGAAAGAGAAATACCTGCAAAAGTGAAAAACAAAACAGGACATAAGAGGAAGTGAAGCATTGGAGGTCACCATTTTATTGTTGGGACTTCTTCAAAGAACTCCATGAATATTAATGAATCCAAATTATCCACTTTCAGTGAAACAGAATGATGAATTTAAAGGACTCTCCTAAACCACACGTGAAAAATATCCACAGAGGTCAAAGAGTTAAAATTGGACTTGTTTCCCCACAATACTGCTTGCATACCCTACATGGAGTGCCTATTACCATTATAACAATACAACAACGTGCTCCACAGACTGCAACTTTGTGAACATAAATTCAAGACGCATAACTCATTTTTAGTGCTTGACACAAACATAACATAGGACACAAATGTTTCATACACCTTAGAAATACGTCATGCTTACCTTGTACGACATAATATCTTCACAATATTCAAGAAAGAGACCAATTCCCCCCAATTTCTGTGCGGCGTTGTTGTTCTGTACACGGAAAGCGATAGAGAGATTGATTGCTAATTGCTAATGCCGGGAAATAGTCCCCTGTGGAAGAGTCATTATTACAGTTTCTAAACACCACACATGAAGGAATATATCTGTTATCACGCCAGTGTAATAAGGAACACAATATCCATTTCGCACAATATAGAAATATATTCTTGAAAAGGATGGCGCATGAAACCCCACACAGAGATTTGTCCCCGTCAGTGCCCCATCACAGCTGAGGAGGCGGGAACTTATTTTGAACATGTGGAATTTTGCATGATGAACAGGTAAATATTTCGGTTCATTTCTTGCACCTGTGGTTTTGGCAAGTATGTCACGTAATTTTAGGACGTAAACTTCATTATTCAATAGTTGTCATATGTTTACCTTCTCTGTAGATTAAGTAATTTTTGCCCAAAAAACAACAACATTGCGTTTCAAATGAAGTACCCATAATTCCAGGTGACAATCTTGTTGGACAGGGTGTCATGGAAGCATTAATTTTGAAACAGCCACTTTCTACAGCCTCTAGATCGTAGTTTCCACTGTATCGTGGGTATTTCACACATTCCACTTGTTTTACCACCTCTCTACTGTTATAATGAGTATCGTAAAATGTCTGTAGTGAATACTCAAGGCATATGTCGATTATCATTTCCATTGGTAATTTTTGAAGGCCTGTAGATTTTACATCGTTCGTGTAGTTCCCCGAATTGCTGCATATTTTCCCTTCTCATAGATGTGTTTGGTAGAGGTGAAAGTTTGAAGAGAATAGTCCAATTATTTTTTTCATTCATTTCACATTTTTTAATGAACTCTGTGACAAAAGTTCAGGATATTTTTCAGGTATTTCCCCGCCCCCCCTTAAGCACACAATACTCAAACACAATCATTTAATGTAAAATTTTAAATGCAACCTTTCTAAACCTGTCACTTTGTCGATGCTATCGACATTGGGGACATGGACCGCTCTTTTTATAATTTTATCGTTTTTATAACTGCCAGTGAAGCTTGAGGTTAATTTTATTCAGTCTAACGCGAGTGTCCACTACTACATGTACATATACATAATATATTATATAAATAAATTATTCACATGTTATATGTGTAGTATACAAAATCAAGCCTACCAGAGCTTCGGATAAATGCCGGAAGAAAAAGAGCTAAATATGTTTAAAGAATATGTGTAAGGGTTATTTCCCTCCGTCAACAATGTTTTGAACTTCCCCTCTCTCGTTGCTTCTGAAATAAATATTAGAGAGCTCACTGCCTACCTTCAGGATAGTATAACTTGTGGTAGGCAATACGAAAATAAAACTGCCTGAATACTACACGAATTATTTATAATTATTCCTTTGATACAGCTTGAACTGTTGCCACAAATCTCATACAATCCCAAGCTTAGGCCACGGACACACGATTTTGATGAACACACTGGATTTGCTACCCACAGCGGCAGCACATCCTCTGACTTACATTGTGATTCAAACATTACATGTTGGGGAGGATACGGTCGTCGAGGTCAACTGCTAAACGTTTTCCACTTCATTTAAGGATGTCCGCTGGTGGTTTTGACTTTGGCAGCCATTTTGCCTGTTTTTCGATTGGGTTATCTCCCTTCCCTAGGTTAAGAGATGGGCATTTCCTTTAAAAGCCTTCTAGCCGAGAATTTTGCACACCAACATCTATCCAATTTGCTAAATTTCGATAGACATTGTGATTATCTGCAAACAGTTAGAATATAAGAAAAAGTTAAATACTATTTATATAAGTTTTTCATGAATATGCTTCAAAACTAGGGCTATTCCCTATGCTTTCTGGGTTATCAAATTGAGCCTTAACGTTGCCTACAGCTAAAAAATGCACACCAGCCTATATTTTTTTCTTTGTTTTCCTCATATTACACAAGTATGAATGCAACAACACACATTATTCAAGAAGTTAATTACTTGAATGGAAATGTTTGGAAGGTGTCTCTTAATTAGAGTGCTATGTTCTGGTGCGTCTTCGCAATCTTTGCCAGCAAGCGGTGGTTTTCTCCCAACCTTCTGTCTCTTTAACATGTTTATGGAGAGATTGCACTTTCTTGAACGACGTTTTATCGGCTAGAAAATCGAAGTTTTCAATTAGCATGCGCTATGCGTGTGAATTAGCGCACAAGGGAGCAAGGGACAAAAATAAAATTTATAAAAATCAGAAATATTCTTTTTCATCGACTCAAATCGATTGAATCAGCAAGAATAAAATAAGTATAAAATACAGTGATGCACAGAACAAAACAAAATGTTCCCATAATGAATTGTCTAGAAACAAGCTGAATATACCCTATGGTATTTGGTATTGGAAATCATGCGTATATATGCAATCTTTTAACAGTACGTTTCTGCAATTGTGTGGTTGGCAATGATTGTGAATATTTTATACCATAGTACACAGCATGTTTACGATGCATTTATTAATACCTTATATCATGGCATAGAACCAACCAAGATTGCTACATTTATACCATGCTATAAAATAGCAATTTATAACAAAGATGGCTTATTGTGGGTAATGTATACCATGGTCCAAAATCATTATACCACTCAAAGATAATTAGATGGAAAATTATTAAACTGGAATTAGTGACCAATCTGTTCGATTAAATATTTCACAGCAGATTCATTTGATCGTTTTCAATCTATTAGACTGAATATTTTCAATCCTACAAAAGATTGAATTTCTATCTAAATATTTTATAGATAAATATTTTGTGCAACACAGCCAGAAAAAAAGGCGATAACTATCAACCCGAAAAGATGATGAACCTTATTTCTGATCACCTTTAATAATGATGTTCAATACCTCTGAAGAGTGATGAGCAATGATTGTAAATTTAGTTCATCACCTTTTAAGGGAGATGAGGCAAAATCATCATCCTTAAAATGTGATGGCCATCTTTTTTCTGGATGTGAATGGTATGATAAATAGTATACCATGGGATAAAATAATCATCTAGGACAGAGATGGCCAACGGGATGTTCAAATATACGGGTTATTCTATAACTTGTATAAACTATTGATCAATTAGCCCGAGTTTTCACGTTTTTTAACTCTATACCAACAGCAACGAGAGACGGCAAGTTCGAAATATTGTTCACGGGAAAAGGGAAATAACTCTTACAGGAATTGATTTCCGTTGCAAACTGCAAATCGACGATCGGTAGCGCGTTTCAGGAGAAAAGAACGTCACAAACTACTTAAAATGGCAGAACGACAGTTAGGCCGGGGTTTTCAGAATGTGTGTTATTGTTCTGTTATTGACGTAGTGAGAGGAACTGAAGACAAATCCAGTTCACCTCACTGTCGTTTTCGGTGTTGTCAGTCATGTTGTGGGTGACGTTGAATCCAGTACGCGTGTTTTCATGAACAGATACGCGGTTACTTTGTTACAGGTATGGTCGCATTTTGTACAAGTATGGTGCTTTTTATTAGCTTTTTGCTCAGATCCGGGTGCGTTTTTCCGCTACCTACTCTTTTTGTTCAAGTTTGGGATATTTTTAAACATATTTGGGGCTTTTTCTTCCAGAGCTCTGATAGGCTTGACAATGGTATTGACGAAAATAAATTGCAATTCCGACAACTGAATAAAATTAGAAAGACTATAGGATCCAGAGACAAGGGTTTTAATAGCAGAGCTTCTTGTTTTATAAGGGAGTAATTCAGGTTGGTTGCTATGATATTTATCATGAAATATTTTCAATTTGAATATTTTAAGGTGTTAGTGAACCGAGTGCTTTGAAAATTGCCGAAAAGCGTATACTCGAAGAAAATGGCATTTCAGGTGCAATACATTTAGTTCCTGGACCTGTGTAAATGTTAAATATTGAGCGTGCAAGCATGTAACCCAACAACAGGGTGAAACTTTAAAATTAGGCTGTATCACTTTTGGTCAATCCAAATGCAATATGGAATAAGCTCCTGTAAAATACAGAAAAAAGAAAGGTTTTTATGCAAATATTGGTAAGGGCAATTAATTTTCAGCTGCCTAGCTGACAACGAATTTTAAACAATTCCTCAAATTTATTTTTATATAGAAGTAAACAAAATTTGAGAATTTGCTTAAAATTAAGTTCAACTATTCGACTAAAAATATTTAATATTTTCATGTGTAAATCCGTATTGCATTTAATTTGGATTGACCAAAAGTGATACAGCATAATTACGATTTTTTTCAATTTATTGTTGGGTTACATGCTTGACCACTAAATATTTAACATTTATTTACACAGGCCCAGGAACTAAATGCACCGTAAGTACCAGAAATGCAATGTATACAAATACCGGCAATTTTCAACATATGCTCTAACAACAACAAGAATACTGTTCATTTACACCTTTAAAGTAAATGACTTGTTTTTAAAGTAATATTTCAAATGTAACATGTAGCTTGACATATTGAAGATTATCTAAAAACAAATTGAAGATAACATTATTCAAACTTGAAGTATACAGAAAATTGTCAAAAGTTGAAATTTTATAGTGGACATCAAATTTTCACAAGAAATCTGGAAATGTTGGCCCTTAATATCAATACATGTATACCTAGTGTGTCAAAATCAGATGGCCATAAACATGTCTGTGTTTCAGGTGGACCCTGCATCAATGAACTCTAGACAATTTGCTATTACATGATAATTGTATTTGCATATCACTTTATAATTTTAATTTTTGTAATCCATCTGACACACTAAATAACATCGAATTATCTTATGAAGTGCCTTGTCAAACTTATTCCGTTCAAATATTGTGGCTGATGACAATATCACGGGTAAAGTTTTAAAGACGTGTGTGTTTATGGAAGGTCAAATGTCCAAATAATCAGAAACTCAGTTATTGAATCGAAAACCTAAGTTTTCTCACAGAAAACTTAAGTTATCAAAGAGAAAACCATGGTTTTCTAATCGAAAACTTAAGTTTACGGCCGAAAACCTAGGTTATCTACCACATAACCTCGAGTTTCTCTTTCCTTAACCTCGAGTTTCTATTTCTCACACCGAAAATCACAGTTGTCACTAGAAAACTTAAGTTGTCGAACCGAAAACCTAGGTTTTCGAATTGATAACTTAAGTTTACGGTCGAAAACCTAGGTTATCTAGCAGACAACCCCGCGTTTGTCTTTCAATTTCGAGTTTCTGTTCTATTTTGGGCATTCGTGTAGAAAGCTTAAATTATCAATCGAGAACTTAGGTTTTCGAATTTGCGATTGTCGTATAGTGAAACTCGGCTAACTAACTTCGAGTTTCGATATCCGGGTACTAAGAGTTTCGCGCCCTTTCCCGCATGTTGGGTGATCAAAACGTCAGACAGAACCACACAATCAACATGTATTCAACAAAAGGATTACTGAGATGATTTATTAAATGTAGACAATCCTGTATGACCGAGCCTAGTTTATACAAGCATTATCAAAGACTGAGTATTGGTACTCAGAACTAGGCCTTTAATCAGTTTAATATATATATATATATATATATATATATATATATATATATATATACTATCCGGTCAAGCTAACTGATCGACATAAGACAGTCTGATCCGTCATTCATAATCTAGCCGTCGTCCATTAGAGAATATCCGCGTCCATAATCCAAAGACCTATTCCATATTCCATATAACAGTATTAGCACCAAATTCAAAAAGACAATCATAGTATACATAAACATAGGCTTGTTTCCTGCAAGAGAGAAGCGGTCAGCAGTTTTCAGTGATGCCGGCAAGACATCATGATGTTTCAAATTCACACCAGCAAAGCACATTTAGTGATATGTAGATAGCTACATTCTAGAATACTTCGGAGAAACACATGCTGTCTCTGGGTCCGCAGCGATTAATACAGGCAGTGAATGTTATATCGGTGTGAGCAGTTTGATTCCGTATAATTAATTTCGCCACGTGGTTATCTCTGCATTTCTGATTGGTCAACAATCGGAAAAGGCGCGAAACCCAGAGTACCCGGATATTGAATCTCTAAGTTAGAAAGTCGAGTTTCACTTCACGACAATCATCAAACTTAGGTTATCGACTGATAACTTAGGTTTTCTACACGAATGTTTAAAAATAAGAGAGAAACTCGAAATTGAAAGCGAAACTCCCGGTTGTCTGCTAGATAACCTACATTGTAGGTTTTCGACCATAAACTTAAGTTATCAATTCGAAAACCTAGGTTTTCGATTCGATAACTTAGGTTTTCTAGTGACAACTGTGGTTTTCGGTGTTGAGAAATAGAAACTCGAGGTTAAAGAAAGAGAAATTCGGGGTTATGTGGTAGATAACACAGGTTTTCGACCGTAAACTTAAGTTTTCGATTCGAAAACTATGGTTTTCTCTTTGATACATTAAGTTTACTGTTTGAAAACTTAGGTTTTCGATTCAATAACTTTGAGTTTCTGATTATTTGGACATTTGGCCTTCCATATGTGTTCCTTTGTGTCGCCTTCTCAACATGTCACTGAGATCCGGTGTTTTCCGGATGTACTGAAATATGCAAATGTTGTGCCAACATTCAAATCCGGTGGCAAACATAAAGTAAACGAGAGATCCTGAAGGATCTTGGCGCCCACCATTGTCCGATAATTGTAAGCTAATAACAAGAGGATCTTTTTGTCCATTGTTACAAAGAACAAACCATTGATTTGTAATTTTGTTTGCAGAATTTCAAAGTTGAGTGAAAAAGATCGAAAAGGGGAAAGTAAATTATACAATCGTGTGAAACATATCTGGCTTATAGTCTTTATTTTTCAAGGGAATGACTTGATAAAGAGGGGATTATTTGAGAAAAAGGGCGGGAAGAATGGTATTGTATTCAAATAGGGCAGGAAAGTAATTTACTGAAAATGGTAAAGTTGGTTTGAAAGAGTGATTTTGTTTGTCTGTTTATTTCTTTGTTTTTCCAGAAAAATATTTGGGAAACGATATAATGAGAACGGGCTAATTTATGATGCACAGAAATAATCATCAGTCCCTTATTTGACATACCGGTAGTGGTTTCGGTCAGTTTTGTCCTTGCCATGTTACATGCCCAAATAATTGTGGTCATCGTGGAGTTCGAAATGGTATTGTGTACAATGTGGCTGATTTTACATACATGAAGGGGTCACCAAATAAGGAATGAAAGACTCTTGGACAAATTTGATGTAGGATTTATATGCGCATGCAGTTATACTGTTTATATTTTATATCAATTAAAAGTTAAACCAGTCCGTAGGGCCTACGTCGTTAACATTGTGATATGAATGTTTAGTGAAACAATGCTCTTTGATAATGAAACATTTCATGCTAATGAAAGTTCACAGACGAATGTCTTCGAAAGAACTGTTTTAGTCGGGGAGATCGGAGTAATGCCGGATGTATAACTTCAACACATATGACATTGATACGTCTTCGCTGCACTGCAATTTACTTCTGCAATGGCTAAGACACAAAACAGGCCTGCTGTTACCCAACATATAGATAGGAACAATTTGTTGTTCAATATAGATTTATTAAGAAATCATCAAGTCGAGGTCACCCTGTCGGCAAATGCGATGATATAAAATGTCCAGTAACAAGGTTTGACCGTGAAATTAAAGAGGGCAGGTAGGTGGCCATACATGTAGTTCATAGTCCGTAGATTTCTTCTGTATATAGGAGCACCTCCAATGCTAGGAGTGTCATACATGCATATATATATATATATATATATAATTGAAAGTCCATTAAGGGTTGAATGGGTTGAACGTCATTTGGAGCACTGCACGTGAAAGGTTACAGATGACATCACAGACCGTTCAAGAGTTCAGTTCTCTGATAATGAAGAATGTACATGTATTGCCTGAGAACACCCATCACATTTGCGATACACCCAGGATCGCTCAGACGAGATGAAGGGTATTTGATAAAGGCAGATATATTCTCTGGAGCCCTTGCAATGTCACGAAAAGGTCTTTGAGGCACTCGGCACACACGGTTTTGTAAATCAGGGCAAGAAATTTGTCTCTGGTGTCCTGAAAGGTGTCGCACGTGACAAGGATATGTATGCGAGACTGGATGTTCAGAGCACAGCCGGCAGGTTGAATCCTCAGCAAACTGGTTGAACACGTTGTTTGACTGGAGTACATAGGTTCCTGTCAGGAGGCTCAGCTGAATGGGGAGGGCTCGGACATCTGTTACACCCATAGAGATGGAGGATGTCGCAGGATGAAGTTTTCCGGTTGGAAAGCAGTTGAGGGTCATATATCTGAGAGAAGGATACATATTAAATTTTTGAATGAGACTAAAAACACATTGCATAAATAGACCGCAATGGCTACCCATGTACCAAATTTGAAAACAAAATCTGTTAGTTCCCGGGAATTCTTGAAAACTCTCCTGAAAGAATGACGCTGTTATGTATTGGTTTAGACTATGGAACTTTTCGCAATCGATTCATGAATGATTGATGATTGATGTCACTGATTGAGAAGGGAATAATTATCTTATCATTTTTTCCCGACTATAAATTACCATTAATGAAGATGAAGAAAAAGTTTGCAATGAAATGTATGGGAACTACCTGATGTTGGTGACGTAATAGAATAAAAGGTTTATACTCACTTGTCAGAAGACACTCCAACGATTAAGTACAGGAATCGACACCTCCTCAGAGCATCTTGGTGATCCCTATCTCTTCTTCACGATATCCATTTCAAGGCACCTTGGTAATGCCAAAGTCAAGGCATGTTGGAGATGCCCATGCAGGCCACCCATGGATATTGATAGAGCGTAACTAAAGGACTGGCTTGAAGTATGTGCCAGGAGCCTCAAGTAAGTGTAAATTGTCCTCATTTTACATATTTGTAATATGGTGCTCAAAAGTGACAAATCACACTAATTTATCATTGGCTAAATCCTGTTCCATGAATTGAACAAATGTATTATCTTTCTCCAGCAAGTTCATATTAAAATCTCCTAGAAAGAAAGTCGGTTTCTGTGTATTTATGAATGGCTGGATATGGTTTCATACAACATGTTCTAGTTGTATATCTGACAGTTTTGGTGTTTTGTAGATGAATATAACTTGAACATCATTTCTTTTGATTTGTGCATCTATGAAGATAAATTCAACGTTATCAAGATGTGAGAGCTGATCTTCTTCACAGTTATATCATGCTTTATGTATGTGACTAGTCTATGAAATGGTCTGGTCATGTTGGATGGCCGAGACTCATCTAATCTATACGTTTGAAACCCTGGCAGCTCATACTGATCAGTTCTGTCTGTATTTACAAGACGTGTCTCACAAATTCCAATTAAGTCTGCATTCTGTATATTTGGGTCACTCTTGATATCATCTGCATGTAAATGCAGGGATCTAGCATTGTTAAACAGTAGTTTTACCTGTGAGTTGTCAATACTGTACAGAGATGTATAACACAACTGAAGTGGATTCTTGTAAAGCCTTTCCATTTCTTGATGCACCTTTTCATCCACTTTCAATGCTTTCTCATTGAAGTCAAGAAAGTGCAAGTTTGCTAATTTGCGAACTCGTGACAGTGCAACATAATGAACATGTGATGGTTTATAACTGGAGCTTAGATCTACAACAAGTTCATCAACTGTGGCGCCTTGCGCTTTGTAAACAGTCTTAGCTGCAGCTGGGGCAAGTGGAAATTGGATTCTTTGGTAAGTTTTTTTGCTATGAAGAAATGTCCGTTTTTGTTTCAAATACTGGTGTCCATTGTTTGTATTGTTTTCTTCTTTTGCTACCAATGTTTGTAGCACCCATACAATGGCTGGTCTCTTAGATGTTCCTTTGTACTCGACGTGTTTCAGAATTCTTGATGCACCATTTGTCAATCCATCATCGACGTCAACATTGACTGTTACATCATATATCATGTCAACCGCAAGTTTCAGCACACTAGGCAGGTTTCCAGTTTGGTTGAGTTTGTCTTTCTTATTAATTTCTTCTACCAAGTGGATCTTAGTGTCTCTGTTTATGTTCACGGGGGAAATAATATCTGTATCGGCGAAGACGTCTACTTTTGTAGTTTTCAGATCTTGAATCAATGTGCTGTTGAAGTTATCAACTTTCTTGTTCTCTGTGAATAAATGCAGAGCTTTCGATGGATAGTTTACAAATGTTGTAGAAATCGTGTGAGATGTGATAATTTCTTTATCTGTTGGTTGGAGTTTATTGAATCTTAACCTGTTTAACATCTCAGCAAATGGCAAGTCATTTTTTTGCCCCATGATTTCGGTGAATTCAAACATTTGGAAATGTTTTTTCCATAAGTTGCTTGCTAGACCGACAGACAAATCAGAGAAGATCCATGATGAATCTGCTACAGGACATAATTGATAAAAATCTCCAACAGCTATTATACTTATCCCTCCGAAATCTCGTTTTGTATCTGTTAGTTCTTATAGTCGGTGATGCATGTAAGCAAAGAGCTTGTTACCAAGCATGGAGATTTCATCGATAATGATAACAGCAAGGTCTTTGTAAGTTGTTCGAAATGTATTGTTCACTGTACATATGCTGTTGTGTTTGGAACATTGTCTTGTGGAAAGCAGAGGCTATTGTTACTCCATTTATGTTGTAAGCTGCCTTTCCTGTGAATGCTGTTCTTTAGATCTTTATAGTATCCGGGTCATCACCATCTTTGGAATTTAGAAGTCTATGTAATGTTTGGTAGAGAGCTTGTATTACTACAGATTTACCAACGCCTGCTCCACCAGACAGGAATGCGTAAGGCGGATCAGTCTTCGTAGAAATCCATTGTATAACATGATTGAAGAATTCTCGTTGTTTAATGTTAAGAGATCGGAGCAACGCCCTGTATTCATCATCTGGAAGCAGTACTGAATTTGTTTCAACGGATACAGAGATACCAGGTAAATCAAGATCTTGGCCAATATCTCCTGTGCCCTGGGATTGTGTCGGGGGAATAAAGTGGATAAAGTCCTCTGACTGACTGGTAGATTGCTCAGCATCTTCAGCTTGCACTTTTTCAGTGTTCGGTGCTAAAATATCAAACTCTGTGGTCAGGTCTTGTTCAGCTTGTTGCCTCGCTAGATCTAATTCTTCAACATGGTGTTCGTATTTTTGCAGCAGTGGTAAAATCTCTGCACTTTTATTTTGGTAATGACCTTCATATGTGTCCCTTAAGATCTTTGTTTTCGTCTCTCCATGGCATAAATAGAAGAAGTTTTTCTCTGTAGAAATTCTCCGAACTTGTGCTCATGCTGTATCTTACATATCGTATTACCTTTGGGTTCTTCCTTTTTCTGATTGTTATGTCACCTCGCAATTTTATCACAATATTTGTATCGCCAAACTCTGTATCACTGTCTGTCTTTACGTTGTCAGATGCAGGTAAATGACTGTTATCATCATCATTGCATTCAACTTCAAAAGTAGGTTCCTTTTGTCTATACTTAACTTCCAACTCGGAAACATAATCGACAGTATTTTTCGATTTTTTGGGGTCTTTTTGCATACCTCTTGATGATATTGTCAGATTCAATGTCTGTCAAGTCATCTGGAAGCTGTTCCAGCTGTTCTTCATTTTTTAAGACAAAAACTCGCTGGTCTGCAGGAGATGTATTGATGAATACTACTTCACGAGATGTTCGCGTCAGTCGCATCTGTAACACGAGATATCGTGCTTCTTGGGCACTTATTTCAACAAAATTAAGGAATTACAACACATATAAGGGAAGTGGGAAGAGGTGCCGACATACTGACTGCGTCACATGACTTCACAGAATAGTCTTCTGGTTAACCTATTCTAAAGCACATACCAAGAATCTAACGATTCGTGATATGTGTTGTATCTCAGGTACGCTTTTATTGTACCTGTTCATGTGGCAACTTGGATGATATGACCACACGGCCCCTAGCACCGGCATAAGCGGTATTAGATACAAATCTAGAGAGCTATGATTGAAATGCTCTGACAACTCATATACTGGTAATTGGTGAGCTGTTTCGCTGTGACAACTCGTACATTGGAGATTGGTAAGCTGTATCGTCGTCAGATGTAAATGACGGCAATTAGTCTGTAAGGCCCGATGTCGACCCAGCATCAACTTCCCACAAATGCCAACATATATCAAAGACCAAAGGTCTGTACAGGGGGCGGGCCTCGGGGACGAAACGTCCACCAGCAGAATCTCGCCATATACAGGTAAAAATTACAACACATATAAGGGAAGTGGGAAGAGGTGCCGACATACTGACTGCGTCACGTGACTTCACAGAATAGTCTTCTGGTTAACCTATTCTAAAGCACATACCAAGAATCTAACGATTCGTGATATGTGTTGTATCTCAGGTACGCTTTTATTGTACCTGTTCATGTGGCAACTTGGATGATATGACCACACGGCCCCTAGCACCGGCATAAGCGGTATTAGATACAAATCTAGAGGGCTATGATGGAAATGCTCTGACAACTCGTATACTGGTAATTGGTGAGCTGTTTCGCTGTGACAACTCGTACATTGGAGATTGGTAAGCTGTATCGTCGTCAGATGTAAATGATGGCATTTAACACAAAAGACTAGCCTGTAAGGCCCGATGTCGACCCAGCATCAACTTCCCACAAAATGCCAACATATATCAAAGACCAAAAGGTCTATACAGGGGGCGGGCCTCGGGGACGAAACGTCCACCAGCAGAATCTCGCCATATACAGGAAAAAATTACAACACATATAAGGGAAGTGGGATCCATGTTTCCCGCTTGCTTCTTTAGACGCCTGTTCTAGCATAGTACTCATACCTCGCTGTGATTTGCTGATATAGGAAAAAATGTACATTGCACACGCATAGGGGCCAAGTACAAATTGTATGTCCAGGTTTGCTCTCCATGCGCTAAGCACAACTTTATGGTAATAATTCACACGCATCTCTGGTGGTTTTCTTTTCAAAAACACCTTGCTTGGGCCCTTTGAGAGAGCTACGTATGCATTTAATATATTCAGAATCTTCCATTTGCACCACATCTTTTAGAAATTGTTCGTATGACATATCACATCCGTCCTTGAACTCATTCATTCTAGCATGTATTTCTGAGTATTTTTTCCTGTAGTCCTCGACATCATTTTCTAGTGGTTCTAAGACCATTGTCTTTTGAAGTGGTGGAAGGGGAAAGCCAAATCTACAGACAGATCTACCACCTTTCTTGCATGTTTTCGAATGCTTATGAATTTGCAGTTGAACCAAGTCTCGTAAGTCTTCCTCGACATCTAGGGAACAAGTCGCATATTTGTCAACATACTGAACAATGTCGTCTTCAGAATCCACATTATATTTTGGTGCATTCTCTGTACATACTATCATGTGAGTGTGTGGCGAGCCTCGATTTTGAAATTCAATACGTTGGAATGTATCTGTAACAGTTCCAATTGGAGAGTGTTCACTTTTAAGTACAGTGTTTACAAATACCTGCACTCTGTGGTCATAGTACCTGGGCGTTGTTACAGGATCTTTTTGAACAAGTTTGACTTTGTCAGACCATGCCATATTTTCTATGTCTTTATCGGAACACGGCACACCAGCTAAGACAGCTAATGTTTTAAGTAACTCTGTCCAACGAGTATCAGCTGAAGATAATGACATAAACCATGATGGGAGTCCTAATTGTCTAATCATAGCAAATACATCCTTTTTTCTTGAAGAAAGGTATGCTGGAGAATTACGAAGTGTTCTAAATATGTAGTAACCTTCATTCAAGTTAACTATCTTGTCAACAATTTCAGGGTTTCGCGCTTCTTTTGCTGTAATTTTCCTTCCTTCACTTTTCTTCCTTTGAACAGCTAAGTTGACTTTATCAACCACTTGTTTCCTTTGTATCTTGTTCAGTTTGAAAAAGAGATTTGGAACACACGTTGCGGCTCTTCGATCAACACTTCGCAGTTCCCATTTTGAAACATCACTATAAGATACAGGTCTATATCTGGAGTTACGCAGTTACGCTGTCAGAAAAGAGGAATTGATTTATCCCTGGACTTACGCACTTCGCTGACAAAAAGGGAAAACCTCTAATCATGTTAATGCTATTGTCAGGAGCAAAACAGAAAGGGTCTAGTAAAGTTACGCAGAGCAAAAATAAATGGTCCATGAATGGACAGGTCTACATCTCAAGTTATGCTGTTACGCTGTCAGAAAAAGAGAGGGTTATAGCTGGAATTACGCAGTTATGCTGAGAAAAAGAGAAATTAGGATCTGACTTGAAGTCCTGCGTTGTACTGTACTGTACATGTATAGTCTCATCATGAGGCCTACTCTATAGTATGCTCCGTGGTGTCATCGACTAAGAGAATGCCTTGTGTATTATGAGCAACAATATACTATAATTGTAATGTCTTGCATAACAAGTGTAGGTCGAGGTCAAAGGTCAAGGTCGGTGTGACTGAAAAATCAGGAAATTATTAAAAAGTTCTAATTTTTTGACAGTGGATTCAATAGGGGGAAATGAAGTGTGTCGCTTATCAGAAATTAGATCACGGTCAAAGGTCACTGTGACCCCAAAGTCAGAAAATCATTAAAAGTAACTTTTTTTTATGTCAGTAGATGAACTAGGGGGACACGATGTGTCACGTACCAAAATGTAGGTCAAGGCCAAAGGTCAAGGTCACTGTGACCCCAGAATCATGAAATTGTTAAAAAAAATGATTTGTTGTGTCCAAAGATATATTAAGGGGAGACGCTGTGTCATGTACCAAAGTTTATTTCAAGGTCAATAGTCAAGGTCACTGTAACCCCAGAATCAAGAAATCTTTAAAAGTTGCATCTTTTTGTGTCAGTAGATATATTAGGGGGACATGATGTGTCATGTACCAAAATGTAGGTCAATGTAGAAGGTCAAGGTCACTGTTACCCCGAAATCATGAAATTGTTAAAAATCATGAAGTTTTGTGTCCATTGATACATAAAGGGGAGACGACTTGATGTCTACCAAACTTCAGGCCAAGGTCAAAGGTCAAGGTTACTGCGATCCGAAATCAGGAAATCATTAAAACTAACTGTTTTTGTGCCAGTAGATACGATGTCGGTGGGCCCATGAAACACAAAATAAAGTTGGTGTTGCCTCACACTGGGTTTCGCCTATTGGTAAAGAAATCCCTTCTCATAGGTACTATTACCAGGGATGATTCCGGATTGCTCATCATCCAGGGGTATGTGCCCCGCCCTCTGCCCCTAATAGGGGGTGTGCCCAAATTGTGAGATCAAAAGTCCTGTGAGTACCAAATTGTGTGTTACAAAATTATCCGAGGAAATGTTTTTCACCCGAGTTTCACACGAGCTTTCATCATCAATGACCTTCCACAAGTTTTATCTCATTCATATTGTTTAATATTTGGTGATGATGTGAAGATTTTTAAATCATTGAAATCTATCAATGAATGTATATTACTGCAATCTGACTTGAATTGTTTGTATGAGTGGTGTAGACGGTGGAAACTGAAACTAAATATTGCAAAATGCCTATTTACGAATTTTACTCTAAAGAAGATCCTTACAGATTTTGATGCTAACTTGATACATGTCGGCGAGGCAAAAGAACTAGGCATTACTCTTTCCGGCAATCTTAGTTGTACAAATCATGTTGAAAATGTTGTGAAGAAATCATATCAGTTACTCGGATTTTTGAAACGAAATTGTCGATCTCTTACAAATATATGCGCAAGGAAATCTCTATATTTCCTTGGTTAGGAACAAGTTAGAATATGCGTGCGAAGTATGGAATCCATATCAGCAGACGTGATAGAGTAGAAGGAGTACAGAGGCGATTTTTTAAGTTTCTGTGTTTTAAGTCCTCGCTAACGTACGGTAGAAATGACTATCCCTCTCTGTGTAAACGTTTTAATTTTTCATCACTTTAAGTCGTCCAAAGTATTTTGATCTTGATTTTGATTTTTTTACAGCGGTGTGTAATAGCAATTTTACTTGCATCTATCTTACTAGTAAGATGTCTTATCGTGTACCACTTCGTTTGTCACGTTTCCAGGAATTATTTTATCCCGAAGTCTGTCACATTTTAGTTAGGAAAAATCATGTTTTAATACGTTCACAATCATTCTACAACAATTTATGACTTATCTACAGAAGTTGATGTCTTTAACGAGTTGAAAGCTTTCAAATCTGCGTGTCGAACTGTACTTTATTAACAAACCATATATATTTATCTATTTTAAATTTTTCTAAATCTTCGAACCGTATACTATATTAATATATGTTTATCTTATTTCCTTTATTATATTGTATTAGCCCACCATCAGCAGATATCGCTTTTCGTCCGTGGTCCGTCGTTCGTCCGTCCGTCAGTCCGTCCGTCCGTCCGTCCGTCTGTCCGTCACAGCTTTCTCGTTACCAAAATATCTTTAGAACCACTTACCCTAGACTCACCAAACTTGCAGTGCACATCCGTATGCCCATGACACAGAAACCTATTGAACTGGATCCCACTGGGTGGAAACTTGGGCGGCCGTATTTGATTTTATGCGAAACCTTCAATCGTGTGTATCTCGGAAACCATTCCGCAGTTAGTGTGAAACTCAGTATAGATCACCGATACATCAAGAAACTTTAAAGGGATTATCAAACCAGTTTTCCTGATTGGGTGGAAATCTTGGGGGCCATCTTTAATTTATGCAAGGATTTTAACCCTACCTGGTCTTGGGGGAATGCCCTTCCCCCCCCCCCCCCTACCAAACTTTCTGCGCTATCTCCGGACGACAAAAAATGGAGAGCTGAAACTCCTTGACTTTATAGTTTGTCATATTGGGGTCATTTTGAGCCTATTTGCATAACCCCCCGAGCAGAGGATCATGGGTAAATTCAAGAAGGCGCCCACGCGGGGTACCAGAAAATTGATGTTTTTGTCATATTTCTTCAAAATTTCTGCTTTTCCCAGACGAAAAGTGGGCAAAAACTATTTTATTTCACATTACATTAATTATTACTAAGTTACCAAAAAGTTTTTGCGGAGAAATTGCATAGATAAAAAATGCGGAAAATCCGACAGAAAAATCGACAAAAAAATGCCGTTTTTGAAAATGACGTCCCTGTGACGTCATCAAACTTTCTGCGCTATCTCCGGACGACAAAAAATGGAGAGCTGAAACTCCTTGACTTTATAGTTTATCATATTTGGGTCATTTTGAGCCTATTTGCATAACCCCCCGAGCAGAGGATCATGGGTAAATTCAAGAAGGCGCCCACGCGGGGTACCAGAAAATTGATGTTTTTGTCATATTTCTTCAAAATTTCTGCTTTTCCCAGACGAAAAGTGGGCAAAAACTATTTTATTTCACATTACATTAATTATTACCAAGTTACCAAAAAGTTTTTTCGGAGAAATTGCATAAATAAAAAATGCGGAAAATCCGACAGAAAAATCGACAAAAAAATGCCGTTTTTGAAAACTACGTCTCTGTGACGTCATCAAAGTGGCCATCTTGGATTTTTTACATTTTCTGGTAGATCTTGACCTAAGGGTATAGTATGGTAAGTTTCAGCCCCCTAGCTCAAGGGATAAGAAAAATAATTAAGGGGGGGGGGGGCATTTCGCCACCTTCCCCCCCCCCACCACTCAGGCCAGGATGCGTCCCAAAAATCCTAGGCCAGATACTGTTAATGATGTATATTTGTGATATCATTTAAGTGTTCCATACGAAACTTGGGATACAGTATCGATGTGTCAACAGACTTGCAATGGAAGGACGGGTGGCCATCTTTAATTTATGCAAAATCATTAACCCTACCTGGCCTGGGGGGCGAAATGGCCCCCTCTACCAAACTGTCTGCGCTATCTCCGGAACGACAAAAATGGAGAACTGAAACTCCGTAACTTTATAGTTCATCATATTGGGGTCATTTTGAGCCTATTTGCATACCCCCCGAACAGAGGATCATGGGAAAATTCAAGACGGCGGAAAAGTGATGTTATTGTCATATTTCGGCAAAAAGCGGGCAAAAACTATTTTATTTCACATCACATTAACATTTACTAATTTATCATGCAGTTTCTGCGGAGAAATTGCATAAATAAAAAATTCGGAAAATCTGACCGAACAATCGACCAGAAAATGTCATTTTTGAAAATGACATCTTGGATTTTTTTATATTTTCTGGTAGAGCTTGACCCAATGTATGGTAAGTTTCAGCTCCCTGGCTCAAGGGGTAAGAAAAATAACAAGACATCCGAAAAAGCCCAGGCCAGTTAGGGTTAATGATCTCCATCACTGATACCGTGCAAGTGCTTGATGTAAAATTTGGTATACATCAAGAGACTTCTAATGAATGACAGAACTGGATTCTCTGATTAGACAGAAATCTTGGCGGTCATCTTTAATTTATGCAAAATCTTAATGATGAATATCTCTGATACCATTTAAGTTTCTATACGAAACATGGTATACAGCATCGATGTATCAAGAGACTTGCAATGAATAACCACATCAATTCCTCTGAGTGGCGGGAAGGATGGGCGGCCATCTTTAATTCATGCAAAATCATTAATAATCTCTATCTGTGATACCGTCCATCCGCTCGATGCTAAATTTGGTATACATCATCGATTGATCAAGAGACTTACAATGAATGACAGAACTGGTTTCTCCGATTTGGCGGAAATCTTGGCGACTATCTTTAATTTATGCAAAATCATTAATGATCTATATCTGATACCGTTTTAGTGCTTCATATGAAGCTATAAATCATCGATACATCAAGAAACTTACAATTAATGACAACGAGTTTCTCTGATTAGGTGAAAAACTTGCCATCTTCACCCCTACCTGACCCCACCAAACTTTCTGCGCTATCTCCAGAACGAGACAAAATGGAGCGCTGAAACTCCGTGACTTCATGCTTTATCATATTGGGGTCATTTTGAGCCTATTTGCATAACTCCTCCCCCCCCCCACCGCCCCCAAGCAGAGTATCAGGAGTAAATTCAAAATGACGGCCACGTTGGGTACCAGAAAAGTGATGTATTCGTCATATTTCTTCAAAAAATCAGATTTTCCGCGATGAAAAATGTGCAAAACCTCTTTTATTTCACATCACATTAACATTTAATAATTTATCATGCAGTTTTTGTGGAGAAATTGCATAAACACAAGATTCGGAAGATCTGACCGAAAAATCGACCAAAAAATGCCGTTTTCGAAAATGGCGTCACTGTCGGTCATCTTGGATCTTTTTACATTTTCTGTTAGAGCTTCTCCCCAGGCCAGAACAGGTCCCCAAAAGCCCAGGCCAGATAGGGTTAATTTATGCAAATTCTATCCCTCCAGTTCTGTTCAAGTGTTTGATGCGAGACTTTTTATACATCATCAATGCATCAAGAGACTTAAAATGAATGACAGAACTCTTTTCTCTGTATGGATGGAAACCTTGGGCGCCGTTTTTAATTTATGAAAAATCATTGATGATCTATATATCCGTTGATACTGTCCAAGTGTTTAGCTATATAGTATGATACTTGGTATACATCATCGATACATCAAGAGACAGATATGATTGCCGGTTTTTCTGATTGGACGGAAACCTTAGGGGCCATTTTCAGTTGCAAAATTTTTGATAATCTGTATATTTGTCACTTGACTGCTTGGTGTTCCCGATGTCTTCAAAGAAGTACGGTTCAAATTGAATTCATTATGAATGACTGGCGCCCAGAGCCGAGGGGTTTTCAGATGCGCAACTTCGTATTGCTCCTGTATCTCCAGAACGACGAAAAATGATAGCTGAGACTCCGTGACTGTGGATTATCATACTGAGGTCATTTTGAGCCTATTTGCTTGACCCTCAACCATGGATTAATTCAAAATGGCGGCCATGTGGGGTACCTGAAAAGTCATATTTTCGTCATATTTCTTCAAAATGTTTGCTTTTCCGTATAGAAATATCAGATTATTGTTTACTGATTTATCACACAGTTTTTGCGAAGAAAAAACAAAAATGAAAAATTCGAAAATTCTGGCTGAAAAATCGTCATTTTTTTTTTTTTTTTTAATGTCACTGTGACGTCATCATGGTGGCCATCTTATATCTTTTTTTGCATTTTCATGTAGATTAGGTGAGGTAATTTTCAACCTTCTAGCCTTAACGATAGCGAAAATATATAGCGGGGGGAGGGACACTTCTCAACATAAACGTGACGGACCGAGAAATTATGAGTCAAATTCGATTTTTACTCAAAATATTTGGGTCAAAAGGACTAAAAGGGTTAGGGAAAAAATCGAACTTGGGTTTTTTTTTAGTCAGTCACGTCTATACCTAAAAATTTAGTCAGACTGACTCAAACTTTCTGACAGATTTGAAGATATTTTCTTTTTATAACCATTTTCATTCAAATATTCCTAGTTTGATAGATGCGCAGAAACATGCGCAATAGACGTAAACAATCTTTACACCAAAAACTGACGCTGTATGGTATGTACGCTTAACGGACCAGGAATCTGACTGTGCTGTGATAGCTATACGCAGAGTTTATGTTTAGCCCAGCAGAGAACAGCACGGTTTCTTAGTGACCCAATACAGCAATATATGGGGTCAGTAAAACTTATATTGGGCGGGGCATCAGCATCAAATATAAATTTTACTGACCCCATATATTTTTGTATTGGGTCACTGACAAACCGTGTAACGAATTTATCCTGCTGGAGACCCTTTCAGAACACGCTAAAGTCCATAGGCAAATTCTGTGAGAAAGGAGTTCTTGTGAACGACTTTGGCCGTATGTTGATGTTGCTGACGAAAAAAAAAAAACACTGTATCTGAAGTCATACATTTGCAATATTCATTAGCGTTCATCATCGCTGATTACGATGAAATACGAGCTGTTGACAAAATGAATTTTATCTAATTTAGAAGTTCATCTGCTGAAGCTCAACTTTATTACAAATACTTGTTGTCAAAATGAAGCCCGAGGAGTAATCGACGAGAGGTAGCCGATGCGAGTGCTTTGAAACAGGAGCTACCCACTCGACACGAGCTCGGACAATGTAGGACATTAGAACCTCGTCCCGTACTGCTAGGAATCCATATTGGCATCCATGTTGAAAGAATAATATCACGCGGAAACTCCAAACAGCGCATGCCACCTGTATGACTTCCGTTACCATAGACACTGATGGAGATTAGCTCCAGAGGAAAAACCGAGAGAAACACCTCAAATTAGAAGAGATTCTTCCTGGGTAGAATCAAGGGAATGCCCATTTCATTTGATTATATATTTTATCTCCCGATAAGAGAGAAATAGAACGAGGACTATATGAGGGGAAACACATCCTACAGCATGTGATGTGCCTCACGTGAGGCGGATCACGGTTTACAGCTGAGAGCTGTAAAATCCTTACACCATTAATACGCGAGGTATTATGACTTCACGGAATAAGCCGAGCAGTCGCGAATGAGGAGCTACCGTAAAGGGAGATAACCTAGTCACTCACCCCGAATTACAATCCACGGCGGTGGATGGAACAATATCGGGCGACCATGTGACCGTGATCGCTCGTTTTCGTTGGAAGATTTTGTCTGAAGCGGGATAATATTAGTTACACGGTTTGTCAGTGACCCAATTCATAAATATATGGGTCAGTAAAATGTATATTGTGCGAGGCGTCAACAAGTCTCAGCTCCCCAATTCCATGGATAAACGTATATGCGGGTGGGAGGTACACACCAAATCGCCCAGGCTAGAGAGGGGTTGATGTACGCAACGATATATCAATCGTACGTGACTGTTCTTCTGAACGACGGTATTCTATATGATTTTGATACAACACGTAGTTCTGTGTCCGGCGGATTACGGCCACAGTTAGCCTCAGTAATTATATTGATATCAACACATTAAGCTAATGATTTTTTTTGTTATTTTAATGTTATGTTTATTTCGAAAATAAATCAACTGAGTCAGGCATATACATGTGTAGTATGGCTTACACGGTCTCACTTTCTCCATCAATTATTCGTGTGGCTTTTCCATCTATAGACAGAAGTCATGTAGAGGTCAGCTTTCCATGCTTTAACTTCATATGGGTCTTCAGGCAGGTCTTGGTGGCAAGAACTTTATTGCATATTTGGCAGGCATGTCTTTCCGTGTGACGTTTCCTGTGGGTAGATAACGACGATTTCAAAGAATAAGCTCGATCGCATAAGTTACACTTATACAGTTCTCCGCCATTGTGGTTGGTCATGTGATTTAGCAGCTGCGTGCGCAGATAAAATCCGGCGCCACAAGTTTTGCAGGCGAATCGTTTTTCTCGAGCCGGATCTGCATGTATTTTTGCGTGAAGTGTTAACGAGTCTTTACGATGGAATCGCTTTTCACAGACAGTACAGGTGAACGGCTTTTCTCCGGTATGAGTTCGAAGGTGTATGTTTAGACTATATTGTGACGTAAAAGTTTGACCGCATACGTCACATTTAAATTCGCTCCCTTTGACCTCTCGCCGATGATTGTTCTTGTGTCTTGTCAAATTACCTTTAACCTTGAATCGTTTGTGACAGATATTGCACGGGTGGGGTTTTTCATCGCTATGTGATCGCATGTGTCTGTCAAGGGCAGACTTTTTAGAAAAAGCCCAAGAACATAGGTGGCATTTGAACTTCATTTCGCCTCTTGGTAAATGAGCATTGCGCATGTGCTCCTCAAGGTTATGTCTGATCCGCACACCACATATATTACATTCATGAGGTCGTTCTCCTGTATGTGATAACCAATGAATTTTTAGAGCAGTTTTCCGACGGAATTTTCTTGAACAAATGCTACATTTGTGCGACTTTGAAGATTTAACACTCCTCTTCACTGCTAAACCAGAATGAGTTTGATCAGAATGTTTGTTGATGGCTGGCGTGTCCAGATCTTCAATCTGATGACCTACCCGTCTGCCTCTTTTCGTGAACCCAGCACCATGTCTTAGGGCCTTTTCTTTTCCGCCGTTTTGTAGGCCTACAGGCAGCTCGAACAAGAGTTCTACATAAATTAAACCCTCCTTCAACCCGCAGTCAATATCAATTCTCTCTTCTTCTATGTCTGAAGCTAATTCGGCCTGGTCAGAGTCGTATTCATATAAGTCCCACTCTACTCGAAACTTTTCGTTCGACTCGTCTTCCGACGTAAACAATCGAGACGTGCCGATGTTTTCGAATTCCAGCGGAATGGGTTTAAGAGATACCGGATGATTGGGACCAGCGCCAGATTCCTTGTTATCAGGCCTACTGTGCTGACAAATAGAGAGTCCGTGGTGTTGTGTATCATCCGACTGTTTCCTTTTGTCCAAGTCAATCGGCGAATTACCGGTAATCGCTATGGAGGGCTTATAATCTGCCAGAGCAGGACTGGTGTTTCCGACACGGAATTTGTTCTCGTCACACCGCTCTTCTTTGATCGAATACACTTCCGGCTGTTCAAACGGACGAACGTCTACCTCTTCCGGCTCCATAAGTTCCACCTTTAAAGAAATGTGAATGTGTATAAAAATCTTCATCGAACATGTATGCACATGGAATATTCATGTAACCCACATGTATAGTATGCAATGCATTTGGTGCACTCACATGTAGTAAGAGTTTGACTAGTCTTTTTTTTTCTCTTAATTTCATACCGGATAGTTTGATTGTTTTGTTAATTTAATAGTCCGCCAACTAATACCGGTAAATGCATGTCAAATTTTTGAAGGGGAACTCGATTTAGGGTCATCTGAGAAGGAAATAAGTGTTACAATTCTAAAGAAGATGCCGTTTACCGCATGTAAATACTTCAAACGGTTGCTGAAATATTGCGGTTTGAAATATACATCTGATATTCAGAGAATTTATGCAAAGGAGATGGTGCGATGTCACCAAGTCAACTCACGATAATGAGCTAAATTTATGCTGGTAGTTTAATCTCTTGCAAATTTATAATATTGATTATTCATAGTCAGTTTTAAGACTTTCTTTTTGAAAAAAATCCAATTAGATCTAGAAATACGGTTACCATAGCAATCAGTTAGTAAGAATATTATTTTCGAAATTTTGCAGGTTTTGAAATCTTAATTACTGAATATTCAGTAACAGCGGTCTACACCATTCATATTCATCAAAAACAT